>JANQDE010000018.1:402538-461099 GCA_037157785.1 Cephalotes varians
ATAAAAATGACAAATCTTTTTCTTTCGTGGGAAAATGTGATTTAGATTTCTCATTCGATTTCGCAGCGTAGCGAGTAATTACTTTTTAATGTCGACTCGGGAGGCCCGACAACTTGTTTTCGTTATAAGAAACTTTTACGCTTAATATTCGAATCAGGTTCAAAAGAGTTTCGCCATCAGTACACTCTGATGAGACACTTGCCGACTCATACCGACGAGAGAAACTTTAAATGCGAGGCTTGCGGCAAGGCTTTCCGACAGTTGTCAACATTGAGCCAGCACAAAGCTATACACAGCGATGCCAGGCCCTATGTATGCGAATTTTGCAAGAAAACATTTAACAGGTCGGAAATCATCTCTAGTAATCCTTTTAACATTTAAACCGGCAGCAATCAATCTTTATTATTTATGTATAAAATTGACTTGCTCGATTTTAAAATAATACGTATTTCAGAGTGTCTACGTTAATCTCCCATCGAAAAACGCACTCGGAACACAAGCCGCACAAGTGTCACGTGTGCGGGAAAGGATTCCATCAAAAGGGTATAACACGCACAAATATTAATTGATCTATGCAATGATCTATTATCTCGTATCTCGTATTTAATGGCAAATTCCTTCGCCATTAAATCGGAAAAAATTTTCGAATGTCATTAATTTTTTTTCTTTTTCGTCTTTAGACTTATTCATGTGATTTTATTTTATATTCTTTAACCCTTAACCGAACAAGAATCACAGAGCATCATTTGCGATATTTTTTTTGCTTTTTTCAAATGTGCGCGTGGCGTTAAGTTCTTCGACCGACTCGACTTTGCCAAGCACAAGTTTTTCGACATTGAAATTTGCATTTTATTTCAAAATTTATAGCTAATGCTTTCTGCCCGGTTAAGGGTTGAACTGACGCTTAAAACGCACCGCCATCGAAAAATTCGGCAATTAATGTCTTTTCAGGCAACTTGCGGAACCATGTGTTCACACACACGAACGAGCGGCCGTACAAGTGCGAGTTATGCGGCAAGGGTTTCAATCAGATGTCGAATTTAGTCTGTCACAAGGTGAAAGCTCACGCACACGCCGACAAGATGCAGTATTCGTGCGGAGTCTGCGGGAAGGAGTTCCCGCGCAGATTCGCACTGCGCTCGCACGAGGAGTACAAGCACGGTATTAAGTATCGAAGCACGAACGCGCAATCTGCCATGAACGAGCCCAATGCTGGGAAAAGGTACGGTGAGAAAGTGCCTGTGACATTAACCGCGATGCACAATGCGTAACGATTGGCGCAATAAATGTATAAACGGTTTGAAAAAAAATCGTTGGAATTCGTTTGCGATTCGTTCCCGAATTAATATTCATAGAGTGCGAACAGAATTCCAAAGTCATTTAATTAAAAATATCGATTTCTCTGTTATTGATTATATCGGCTGGTATTTTTGTTGGATGTAAAAGGAAGGAAAAGGATCGCGTTCTTTACTGCAAAAACAGACGAATTAAAGGCAATTAGTTGCAATTTTACAGGTCGGTCTCCGGTAAGAGAGATCCCTCTTAATTAGTTTATTCCCCGTAGACAGGCGATCAAAGCTTATATACTTCATTATTATTTCGCGCGATGTAAAATTGATTTAATTATAGATATTTCAGCGCGCGACGTGTAATTGTACATTTTCAGCAAGAACGTTAGGATCATTCAGTTGTACAACGGCGATCGGAGTCAAACAAGCGAGAGCAAAGAGAAAGATTATTTCGGCTCGGTTAGTATATATTTGATTTACGATGAATACAATGAATTACGGATTGCGTAATTAGTTTTGAAATCCCATTTCATGAAAGTCGGATTTGATGGACAGCATCGTGATAAACAAAATCGATACGAAAGCCATGGAAATGGCACTGCTCCAGGGCCAGACTCCTTTCGCCCTTTACAAACCCGCGAAAGGTATACCGGTACTCGTTAAAATTTCGTCCACTGCGAGTAATAAGCATGTAAGTATATTTGCAACGTAATTAAATCTTTAATTGTCAACGTAATTAAATCATTTCGAAAATTTAGCTTTTTAGCGAAAGAAAGATAGGTGAGCACGAAAATTATTCGTGTTATTTAAAGAATCACGTGAGTAAAATATGTCAAAAATAGTATAATATTATTTTTATGTGTACATATATATATATATAAAAGAAATGAAAGAGATGAATTTACACATAATTGGAAAATGTCAACTTCATAGTGAAGTTAATTAAAATTTTTTAATTTTTTAATGCACAGCTTATTATTTTTCCACATAAACATACTTGATGAAGCTCGGGGATTTAGTTGACTTTGCAAGAAGCTTATTAAAAGTTATATGTCCGATATTACAGCAAGTAGATTGCATGTTTTGCAAGTATATTTGTTTCGTTTATTTTACCGTGGATAATCCCGACAGCTTCTCCCTTTTAGTCTGTTACAATGGGATCCGTTACAAACGAAAATTTCTAGGCGCATATTAGTTGACATATTAATATCCATTAACGTTAAATTATTGGACGTGTTCAGTTGTCGCACTTGGCAATTACACATCATTTATCGCAGATACTTACACCTGCGACTGCCGAAGATTTGCGAATGGCAGGAAAAATAACTCTGAATCCTGAGACTTCAGACGTTGACGGTAAGGCTGTTCAGGTGAAAGTACCGGTAGTTGCTACTGTGATGCAAAATATCGAACCCGATGGCAGATCCAGCTTCATCATCGAACCTCCCGGCGCGGAGCAGGAGCAAGGTAAGCTCTCTCGTCAATTTTGGGCGAGACGAGGAAGGAGGAAACGCGAGCCTCTCTTTAATCTGTCGTCGTCAGATCATCTGGTGACAGCGCTGGACTCGCAGTTCTCTCCCTCCGCGCTCAATCGCAACGAGCCGGACCGGCAAAATGGCCCGAGTTCAACTACGTCGATGGACGAGTGTAACGAGTTACTGGAACTGGCTGCGCAAGGTGGAATACAGTTTGTTCGCGCCACGGAGGACGGTCGTTACGAGGTAATGTAGAAACGATTACCACATCCAACGTGTGAAGCTGTGTTAGCGCCCTCGTAGCAGCGGGTCCGGTAATAGTCACGTTTGGGGAACAGGATATCTCTTGTTGGAGCTTAAAATAACTTTCCCTACTAATTTGATTATTTCTGCGGTATATTTTCGCGGGCTATTAAAAAAGACTTAAGGATGAAATATTCTATGATAACCGCGCCTCGAGTCCGATTGCTACGATAAACTTGAGAGCGAAATTGAAAATTGAAAATCAATTATTGATGTGACGGGATTTTTATTTAAGCGCACGAATCTCATGGCGCAACATCGTCTTTCGATATCATGGAAGGGCGACATATTTTTCTTTACGTAGAACCGGCATTACGGCGTCGACGTCTTTTCGATCGACTTTCCGACCTACAGTACGCGCGACACATTCGGAGTATTCACGTCAGGCGTCTTCATTCCTTTACATAGAGTTCTCTATTTAGAGAACTGCTGCGCTGCCGCGTTTGCGAAACGTGCTGTGTAACGTTCTTATAGGAATATATAGCTGGAATTTATCTTTGGCGCTTCTTCAAATTAGCCGTAGAAACTCAATTTCAGTCTCTATATCGATAGACTCCAAATATTACAAGAGTTTTAATTAAATTCTAATTTCCGTCGTAATTCTTTGAAGTAACTTCGAAAAGCTAATTTCATTGATAAAATTTAAATTGATAAACGAATCCTATTCAAAATCTTAAGAATCTTTCTCCATTTAAATGCTCGGCTTAAATCAATCTTATTTTGCGTATGATATCTCGGATTCATCTCTAAGAGATTCATCTCTAATCGTGATTGGTAATTACATAATTACAGAAATATGATTTTTTGTGTAACTATAGAAAAAATGAAAAATGACTGAAAATAATGAAAATGTACTTTCATCATATTTTTGCGTACGCGTCACACAATTCGCCTTATCATAATAAATTATTCCATTCATGACGAAGCTTTAAACAGTTCAATGCCCTTACGCGCGCGTTATGGTTGCAGGTCATGACGAACAGCGAGGCCCGCGACTTAATGGCGCAGAATTCCCACGACGTAACGATTCTTGACAGCGAACAAGCGGACGCCATCAATCTCGTGAATATACGCAATAATGGCGATGTCATCATCGGCGATAACGATAATCAGATCATGGTGTTGGAATCTGGTCAGAAGTCCAATGGTATGCCAATGGACGGCATCGAGATTCTCGAGGATAAAGACATTAGAATTCTCGACACTAAAAGTCTCGACGATCG
The DNA here is from genome assembly GCA_037157785.1 of Cephalotes varians. Lineage (NCBI taxonomy): Eukaryota > Metazoa > Arthropoda > Insecta > Hymenoptera > Formicidae > Cephalotes > Cephalotes varians. The sequence continues at coordinate 406,829 of JANQDE010000018.1, forward strand.
TTTCGTGGACGGCATGACGTTCCTCTCCCAGACCAAACTCGACGATCTCCTGCTGGGTCCCAAATCGCTGCCTATCGATGGCGATGGCGCTCTTGCCGGGCACGATGATGGTAGGTGAATCGGTGTCGTAATGTCATAATGTCGAAAATCCTTTAGCTGTTCGGAAGCGTTGCACATTTTCTCAAGTATCAGAGCCGATTTCAATTTGAATAGCCCTTTTATGATTCAAGTAGTTAGTAATTAATTAAAAAATCGGGGCTGATATGTAAAAAGGAACGTAAATTTATAGCGACGCCAGAAATCGCTTTTAAAGTAGTCATACGCTCTTAACTTGTGAATGGTTATTGATCTTAGTAATGGCCGTGACATCGAGCCAGCAGGATCTAACGAGTATCTTGGGTCATCCCGCGAACCTATCCAGCTCGCAATCCTCGTTATCGTCTCTATTAATGAAGAATCATCCGCCCTTGTCATTGTTGAACGAACCTCTGCCGTATTTAAAGAGCGGTCAGAGCCTCACGGAAGATCTAAATATTCTTGGTGTCTCCCCTATGGAAGATCATCACTCGGAATACGACTCGAAGATGAAATTGTCCTCGGTCTTCGATGACGACTGTGATTCCGGCTTGATGTCCTTCGGTCAATCGGACATGAAGATGCTCGATTCCGGAAGTCAATGCATGAAGGTACAGTCATTTGATATTGTTCGCGAGCAGCGCTCGTTAAGAATACGCGATACATTTGTACGACGAATTTTACAGTCTTTCAGTGACAAGTTTTGTTTGCCACCCCCGAAAATGTATCCCGGTCTAAACGAGGTGAAGATCTTGGGACCGAAGAATCACAGTCACGAGTTGATGGCTCCGCACTATCAAGATACTAGATTTCTCAGTCCTTACGAGCAGTTCCTTAAGAACGCTTCCATGCAGAATGCTTATATACCTAATATCGTCGACGCATCCGAGGGATGTAAGAAGGAGGTGAAAATACTCGGTAAAAAACTCGGCACTGGCATTATCACTACGACTGAGGAAGGTGACATCGTCAAAGTGATCGATGAGAAACCTAAATTCGTAAGTAAAAATCATGTATTTCTCTTTTTTTTGTCTTGTAAAAATCGAAGCTTAATCATTAGCTCATAAACATTAAAACATGTTTGCATGTTATAATTTACAATGAGATGAGATAAATAGACTTCTTTAATATAAAGATTAAGAGAGTGATCGGGGCATTTTAATTATTCGATGAAATATTTGATTGCAGGAAAACACGATGGATATCTGCGATAATGTTTTGCAGCAGTGTGCGACCGTGTCGCCGAGACGATTGCACCGGCAGCCGCCGATAGAGAATGACGCGGACAACTTTTTGCTTCAAGTAAACACTTTTGAAAATAATTATTATAAGAGCGACGATAAAGAGAACGTTTTTCGAACCTGCGCAGACTGGCAGCCCCTGTTCGGATTTTCTGAATTTCGGTAATCGCTTCGCCGGCAAAGATTTGTCGCCCGACGGTCATATTGACAGAAGTCAGAAGGACGAGCGTGGTGACAGTTTCACGTCTGGAGAAATGTTGGATCTGGATTGACGAAGCGCGGTGACAGATAAAACGGACTCTTACCTCTGAAATTATTCGTTTTTTTGTGTCGCTACCCTCTGCGGTTTGCCTGGCAAAGCATTCGTCCATTGCTTCGATCCTGTTCGATGCGTACAGAGAAGTGGAAGGTAATGCACGGAATAAAAAATAATTAAATTATGCAACGAGAGGGAAGGTGCGTCTTGGCAGTTTTATAGTTTTCCGTTCTGCAAAAAGTTGCACCGACTTGAATATGATAGATTAGATCGAATTTTCATTTACGCATTTTTACTTGCAAATTTTTGTTGCCAAATAACAAGTAGTACCTCGTGAAAATTATGCTGCCTGATATTTTTGAGAGCACGATTGGTTTGCAATCGATGGCTAAATAAAATATCTTTCGAAAAAAAATGAAAAATAATAATTTCCAATAAATTGCGGATAAGTTTCATTTACGAAATATGTTTGTAAATCGAAATATTCAATATATCAGATAATTTAATAATTTCATTGATCTTTATATACGAATAGCAGTTCTTGAATTATATATTGTATCGCTACTTTCGAGTTTTCTATACCAATTTACGTAATATGATTGTATAAATCTGTCCAGTATTTTATATTCAGATATTTGAATGTTGAAGAATAAAGTATAAATGTTTTTTTTCTCCGAGTTTCTCCTTTATTCGCCGGTAAAAAATAATGTGGTATATATCCGTTAGCACGAAAAAAAATCATTCCAGCATTGCTGTTTTTAATAAATACGCGGGATAGAGAGATACGAAAGACTGCGGTATCCCGATGCGAAGGTTATTTAGATTTATTCGCGAATTCTCGACTCGGCAATATTTTCTCCGGCGTGCACGTGCCAATACCAATAGGTGAAGTGGTTAATACCGTCCGCCCTGGCATCCATCCCTGCTACTTGATAGTCAGCTCCCATTCGGAACCGCATCGTCTTATATAGTAACCTGTACAAGCAATCTGATTCGCAATTTGTGGGATTTCGAATTGACGCGAAAAACAAATTAGTCAGCGTTTCGTTGACACCCGATTCTTGTATACGAAACGTAGACAGATATCTTTAATCGAAATATAATGTCTAAAAAGTTATTTGTCTAAAAAATTATGTGCTCAATTATATTTTTAAGCAAAGTTTACTTTTCTTTTCATTTTATCGCTATATACAATAAAATATAAATTTATAAATTTATAAGAGAAGATGTGTGTTGGTAAGTGCCAGGATATCTATCGATATCTTATGGTCGGAGTTAGCATTTATCTTCACTACTTGATAGTCAGCTCGTAGAAACCTCTCTACATTTAGATAACGCGGGAAGAAGGTGTAACATCTCGGAGAGCGCAAGACCGAAATAAATTATAATGAAAAGAAATAAAGTTGCCCGTTCGTGTAACCAATGTAGCGTTTTTACAAAATCGAGCACTTTTTCTTTCGGAATTCTCTGTCAATCAAATTGAAATTGTCTTCTCCTCAAAATTTTTATGGAATATTATTAACCGTCTTGAATTTTAGATATATACTTTTATCGAATAGTTAATAAAGGTTTAATAAACTGCTTAAACTCATTTCGGTTTTTTCTTCTTTCTCTTTTCGTTTAAAACAGATAAAATTGGCGAGTAGCAAATTAATAAAATTCTGACGCAAATCCAGCGGCGACACGCTGCTGCTTACGAACGCGACGCCATGTGCGCGAGCAAACGTGTCGGAAAATTTACTTTTCTCCCGCAAAGCCAGCAACCCGCCGTTGTCGCAGCTCGCAAATACGCAAAAATTAAGTTGTAAAAGTCGCTCCGAATCGCTCGCGCTTTCCAGCCACGTCTGCCGCGAGGAGGGGCGAATCCCACGGAAATTCCATTCGTTCTTTCCCCATGCCGCACCCACCCCGTCATTCCCGCGAGCCCCTCGAGAGGGAAATTCGCGCCTTTTCTCGGCTGCTTTGCATCGAATTATTTAAAAATGCACCCGACGTACCGAGAAACATCTACTTAACTCGAAAGCGCCGCGGGACGTCCTTAACGCGCCGTGAGTACCGTGAGAACAATGGTGTTAACGATAACTCGCCGTTGCGTTCTTACCTACAAAAGACGACGAATTCGAAATCCTGAAAAGCCGACTGGGATACTTACAATTGCTCTTAACCAATGTTTCCTATTTTCGTCTTTCGCAACGTACACGAAAAGAACGATTTTGCTGAAGGATCTAAAATTTTGCTGGATACAGATCTGAAAATAATTTTGTTGGCCCATCAAAATAATTTTGTTGAAAAAGTAATGAGCAGTGTTGTAAAAAATTTTGATATTCTAGCAACTGGTTCGAGCGTTCTATATAATTATTTTGATAGTTCAGCAAAATTACTTTTCTGATCCGTATTTGGCTAAAATTTTAGATCTTTCAGCAAAACTGTTCTTTCCGTGTATAGTTTCATAATAACGTTATTATATATAACGTTATTTCCTTCACACTACGTGGTTTTCTCAATAACGTATAAAATTCTATTTTCTAAAAACCTGTCGGCGTGTGCGCGCGGTTATTATCGAGCAATCATTTCCAATAAATCCATTTACGGGCGATTTATCGCGCAAAAAGAGATTGGCGCAAGCGTCGCTGATCGCCATGCGGGAGATAATTGAATTTGGCTCGGATTTAACCGCATTTTCGTAAAGAACCGAGCGATGAGAATGGCCGGGGATGAGCGTTTCTTGTTTGCTTTATAACGTAATTGCAGCGGAAAGTATTCCCGCGTTAGATCATTCGGCGCATTATGGCTCGGCGGCATACCCCTACAGAGCGGGGTGAGCCCGTCCTTTTTCCACCGGCGCGAGATTTCTCCCGCGGGTATAACTTTGGTGAGCGAAACGGCCCCGCGGATTATCTGAGGAAGTGCGAAGAGGCTTTTAACTCGGTATAATTTATTTAAAAGCCGAGGCCGAGGGGGGCCGGCCGCGAAAGGGGAATCTCTGAAGAAACAGCCTTAATTAGCACGGACTTTCTTACCACCGGCAGATTCCACCTTAATTTTCGCAGATGAAAACCGCGCGATCCACCTCCCCTTCTCCGCGCTTTTTCTTCTCGCCGACCTTTCTCGTCTTCTTTTTCTTCCTCTCTTTTCCTCGCGACTTCACGTAGTACTTCTGTCGATATCGCGCGCCTTTGTACTACGCGTTTGACAATTTGCGACAAAGAAAGGTCCACGTGTTGATTAAATCCTGCGCGTGCGCAGTTAAGGACGGCGATGTTCGGTCGATCGTATATGCGGGATTTAATGTGCGGCAGAACAAAGTCGAAATCTAAATGCAACGATTTTGCTCGATTCCATGGACTTTATGTAAAGTCCGTTCCACATTTATCGCAACTGCGCGAATCGATTTTAACTTGATGAAGATTTGATGAAAGTTGTAATCAGAAAGGTATTTAACATTGCAGATGAAAAAGTTCAGTATTCGTAAATCAAGAGATGGATAGTGAGCTCTTTCCCCGTGGTTGTGTGATCTTTAGATTTTATTTTAAAAGAAATTCTATTTAATTTTATCGCAAAAATGTACGAGGAGTTTTAAAAATTCAGAATTCATAAATAGTTCTTCCATCAGTTTTGAACGAACTTTACTATAATATGTACGATGAATAAGATTATATTTTGCGAATTAGATGTACTGTTCTTACTCGCATTTTTACTAGTGATGGAATTAAATATTTTATCAAGTAGATTCGAATCTGTTGGCGTAATTTCGAATTCTCTATGATTATTTCGAAAAATAAAAGCAGTATTTTCAAATAAAACCTGAAAATATGTTCGAATCTTTTATGAGAGAGAGAGGACTTTGTTAAAAATTTTATTTTCTTCGAATAAAACGTTTATAAAACGATTTATTCTACGAATTATTCTAATAAAACGATAATTATTGTAATATATTTAATTATTCTATAATTTGAAACTCACAAATAGAAGTATATCACAAAGTGAAACATTCAAAATAAATTATTTTTTTATATTCTTTTATATTCTTTCTATTAATAATTATATTCTTTCTTTAGATTTCGCGCGAGTACTAGTTGTAAAAAAGATGCGATTCTTTACAATACAAACTACTTACGAGTACATTTCTTGCAGATAATTATTCTAAAATTTGAAATTAATTAGTCGGGATTGATTACTTTGCAAATAAAATGTATGAAATATTATTTTTTACGAATATTACTCAAAAATGAAACTTGATTATTGGACTCAGATTTTTAACATATCGAACTTGATCCTTTAATTTTCACCGACGTTACCGCCTTAGACTCAGAGATGGAGATCTATAGAACGGATCGAAAAGCTCGTTGCAAAAACTGCTAGATGCGACGTCCGCGCACGTCTGACGACAACTATTACCTAACAAAGTCAATTGACGACGCTGCCGTAATGCACTGCCGCCTACTTTGGAAAATTTACTTTGAATTTCGCTCCCTTTACGAGCTTTTCCTTTCTACTTTCCACGGGACATTACGTCGTTCCCGTGCCCGCGCGCTAGTGCCCTCGCGAATTACCTCGTCAGGTATTCAGCCCTCATACACAGCCATTTCGCAAATTCGATCTTCCTCGGTGCGCGAGACGCGGCGAGACCCCTTCGCTCGACGGAGAAAAGGAAAAACAGAGACAAGCGAGTCAGCCAGCCGCCAGTGGCGCAACGTTAAATTAAACTGACTTGCGACACATAAAACTGCGCACGTTTGATTAACGCTGTGGAAGACTTGATATAAAAGAGATTATACGTTCTAAGAGTGATATAAAAGAGAGATTGCGTGTTAAAGCTAAGAATCTCGGGATAAGTTATTTCCCTCATATTTCTTCTTTTTAACTTCATAATGAAACGATCATAATGAATCTCCAATATTTTGCGCTCTACGATAGACTTTTAAAATGTTTAGAAAGATGTTCTTCGCTTTTTCGATAAATAAATTATTTCTTTTGTTTGTTGACTCATTCATTGAGAAAGACGAAGAAAATCAGCGGCGAACTGATAGAATTAAGTGGTGATAGAAAATGCTGCGCGTTTGCTATTGGATTAGACGCACGTGCGCATTGTATTATACTACTAAAAAACCGTTAGGAAGAATTGTACGGAGACGGAAGGAGATAGTGAACCGTTCAATCGAGAAGAAATTTTCCGGATGCTGCCTTTTGTTTTAAAAGGCGGGAGACGCGAACCTGATCTGACCCAATCTGATTTCAGTCTACTCGAAGGACTATCGTGCAGACATAAGGTTTCTCTGCTATGGCAGAGTAAAAGAAGCACGAGAGGTTGGGAGAAAGGTGAGACAGAACGAGAGAGAGTAGACCGGAAATGAAGTTGCAATCTACTACGACAAATGTTCGCCGTCATTGACGATCGGTAGTATCTTTTATTGGATTCGAATCTTCCACTTTTTGGAGGAAGAATAATTATGATGTGAATAAAATGAAATCGGTAGAAATAAATACACTGAGAAAAAAGTGTTCGTATGGTATTTGTGACTATTGCATGGTAAAATAATTACATGGTAAAATAATTATGATTAGGAACTCCATTTTTATATAGTTTTGTATAAAAATGGTATTCCTAGAATTTCTATAATGTTTTTATAATTATATCATTTCTATAATGTTCCTCAACTATATATTTCTTTGGTAAAACTATTAATATTATTATTATTAATATTATACAAGTAATAATAACTATTAAAAAACCATAATTATTTTATCATATAATTATAGTCACAAATACTCAATACTTTTCTCTCAGTTTATAAAGTAAACTATAGCGCGTGGTTTTCTTTAACTCTATTTTTTTGTTCACGCAATAATATTACTATACTTATTTGTTCGCGTAAATTATATTGAAATATCGAAATTATGTTAAAAGACAGTAACGTTCTTTTTCGATAGATAGAATTATCATGTTCTTTTAATATTCATCGCTTCGATAATTGGCTGATTTTGTTTAATTAAAACGAATTAAATTTGGCCACTCAGCGGTTTCTCCGATTATCATATTTCCCCATTTAATATTATCGAACTTACTTCGATAATATTCCCGATTCGGATTCATAGAATTTAAATAGAATTTATCAGACAATGTTGACGCTTCTTTATCTGGCCTGACTTTGGCTGTCCAGATAATTTTTATTGCTCGCAATGAAACTGTAAAAACGCTCTTCTTGCTGATGATAAAAAGTTGGTTTCCTCAAATATTCAAATGTTCGTCAAATATTTTTCAAATTCTGTTTTTGTCATTACGTACGTCTTGTTAAACAAAAAAACACTGAAATGAAAGATCACATTCTTGTTATTAAAGAAATTGTATATTGTAAAAATGATCACGAAGTACATATTATACAATATTTCTGGCAAAAATGTTTCTAATAAATCAGTTCTTGTGTCCTACTCGTTGATAATCAAAATCCGATTATGTTGTATATTTTTATCACTTAGGAAAAATCACTTAAAAATTGACCAATTTTTTTATTTCTAACAAGAGAAAAACGTAACAGGGAAAAAATATTGCGCACCGATGTGTCTCTATTTTTCATTCGACACTTTTACGAATATAACATTCTTAGAGTCTCGAAAGTTTTATACGCCTCGATTGTAGCGAGCGTAATGTTAGGGGAGCTCGCGCTATCTTAACTCGTTGCGGCCTTTTGTGAGGAATATCCGATATATCACGACGATTCTGCTCAGCCGCGTCTTTACGAGCACCGCAAAAAAATTTATGACTCCAAAATGGAATTGGATCGTGCAGTAAGCGTCCGTCGAATACTGATTACGCATTGCTGTTACTTGCGCACGCTATAGAGCTTGCTCAATCCACAGAAGGAAATTTTTTACCCAGAAATGTGTGCGAGTCGCGATATTTTCGGCGATTTTTCAAGTATTTTTGGACTCCCTTTGCGAGAAAAAAACAAATCTACACTGTCAAAAAATTTTTGTTAAATTTAACACCTTTCACGTGTTCCAAACGATCCACTCAAATTATTATGTTAATTTGACTTAAGATGAATATGTTAGAAAGTAACACAAACATTATGTAAAAATTAATACAAAAAATGTAACATTGACACAATTTGTGGAAACATATTTCTTCAGTAAAATTAACATTTATAATACGTTAAATTAACACGAACATTCTTCTTTGATTCATTTATTTTAGAATTTATGTTTTTAAATTACATTTTTTTTATGTTATTTGTTCACTTACTCATAAATTATGTTATTCTTACATTAAGAAATGTTAAATATCAATTTAACACAAAATATCCAAATAACATAATTACATTATGTTAAATTAACACTCGGACATGTTAAAAATTCAACACAAAAATTTTAACAAGGACCGTTTTTAACACAAATACAAAATGTTTTTTACTGTGTAAGTACATTCTGTACATAGGTACATCTGTTTCTATCTGATTCCAACAAAACATCCGAATATAATCCAAAATAACTGCCAAAAAAGCATATTGAAAAAAGAGTTTGATAATAATAATAAAACTAGATGATAGTTACTAATGTTTGGTGAAATAATTTCTATTACATGTTCTATTAATATAACTAAAAATTTGACTTGATTTGGATTAACTAAACGCTTTTATTTTATTTAGTAATTATTACCAAACAATTGGTTACTATTATTATATCTGATATTTATTAAATATTGTACCAATTTGATAGTTATTACCAGGTTTCTTTTTTCAATACAGAATCATTAAAATTCCATAACACAAAGGGCTCGAGATTTCTCGACGATAAATAAAACTGTGCGTAAAATTCGCGGACAGAACTAATGAAATATTCGAAATTATCAGAACTCTGATTTCGGTTGGGTATGAATCTTGGATATCGCTACGGTCCGCCGGGACAATATTATCGAGTAGTTAAATTCAGTGGTACAATATATTTCGAGCCAGCCAGCGGCTATTAAGTTCGCTTCGAGCGCGGTACCGCGGGACGAATTAATTAATAAAACCCGTTGTTCATTAACTAATTGACCATCGGGCAAAGAGCTTCGCTGAGAGATTTCGTTTCTGACGCGACATGTTACGTCGACCCCGACGCACGAGCGTGATTTAATAATTGCAAAACGGCAGCACGGATTATATCACGTGTATCAAGTACTCGCATTTTATGATGTCATAAAATAAAGATATTAAGCTTAATTTATTTTTTTCGCGAACCTTTCAAAATTTAACGATATTCACTTACAAAGCAGAGCTAAATTGTATAATAAGAAGCCCTAAAGTATGTACGATTCTGTAGTAGATATGAAAATTTTATAATTATTTAAAAATTAGTATAAAATTTCTCATGTTTAGTGCCAAACGTTTAGTGTATCCTATATGCATAAATATTTTTTAATAACTCTTTAAACAAAACTGATTATTTTCTTGTTTTACAGTGTTACTTATCAGACGCTTTAAGCACGATATTTATTCGTTTGCAAACACGTCACGCGCATTATTTTGGCACGAGGTTTCACAGAAATTGCCAGTACGCCAAGCCGTTTCGCGTCATCACGGAAGAACATTTATACGGTTGTAAGTGGAAAGCCCGCTAACGATCTACAAACTAATATGTGTAATAGCACCGCACTGGCGCCGGGGCCAGTTGCCGGGACCATTTCCGCTTTTCAAACATGTTCTCAAACGGAACTATCCAATAACATTTACACTCTGCTCACGTGATTGCTCAAGATTTTCAAACTTTACTAAATACCACCGCGAGGCAAAGTCTCCGTTTCCACAGAAGCGACTTTAAAGCTCTTCATTACGTGCAGTTAATCTCGTTTGTCAATTTTTACTTGTGAATATTTGATTCACGTTATTTTGAACGGTAAGAGTGATGTGATAATGTTTGAATTGATTAAGAAATGAACATATTTATATAATATCCTTGCATATTTTTTATATAAAAAAAATGTAAAATTGATTTATAAATCGAAAATCGCGTAACCCAACGAAATAAATAAATCCACAAAGGCAATGTTTAATTCGTCGCTTATTCGCATCAACGGTCAATATATATCGGGTTCGAACGAACTCGGAAAATTATTAATAATGATAATTCGGAGTGTACGTCGCCAGATGGTGAGTTTAATAAGTCAAATTAAATTGGATTAAGAGGAACTATCCGCAGGATACCGAGGATTTTGAATATTATATCAGAAATTTTCTGCAGGCTTCTGTTGAAGAACAGCCGTGTAATAGTTCAGTTACATCAGTCGGATTGAAGCGAAATCATCTTGCGAACAAAAGATTGTTTCTTTCACAATTGTTACAGCGTGTCTAATACGTTCCTAATTAATATACCGACATCTCTTTTTATTGAACTTTGTACTTGGACAAAGAGATTATTTAATGAGATTTCGACGATATCTTATTTTTTAAATTAAGAGCTAATTATTTCTTTTTTCTTAAATTGAGTGATTTTTTTGGCATTTGAAAAATAATCAGATAGAATTGATTGGCACGATATAAATAATATTTACAATGAACGTAACAAAACGAGTGTATCAATTTTGTTTTTACAATGACACGATTATTCATATACTGTAATTTCTCTTCGATATAATCGAAGAGAAAATATTTGAGAAAGTTCCTTATAATATACTTGAAATATTTGTTTGATCTACTTCAGTTCTACACGTATTCCATATATATTTCTATATGTGGGTAAATATTTTCGAATATAAATCATAAATGCAGCATTAATTAATTGCGCGAGATTAGGTTGTTCGAGATAAAATGGGTTGACAGTAACATGTGATAATATGCATTCTCTTATTTATTATTAATAATCGTATTTTGGAAGCACGAACGCTACTGAAAATAGAATACGATGACACATGGGCACGTTGTTACGTGTACGTGCATATTTTCAGGAACAGACGTGTAAAACGTGCAAACGCGTTACACATGTAACACGGGCGCGTTTAAGCGGGCAGGTACAAAATCCTGAAAGTGTAAATTAATTTCTCTCATCCCCCCATTATCGACGAGAGTCCGCGAGCGAGAGCATAATTTCGCAATTAATATTTACCTTTTTTGCCTCTAATTATATTACGATTTCGTTTCGGTCGCGCATCGCGGAAATTCACACTCCGATAAACCCGTGCAACGTATCAATTTCGCAAAAATTAGCTTGTCCGGTTAGTCGAAAGTGGTCGAAATTGGAAAAAAGGAAGGAGACTCGGCAATTGGCGTGTTTTCGTTAATTGAATTTTCAGCCGCTTCATTATCAGCGCCGGTTGCTCGCCCGTTGATATTTTTCCAATCGCGCTCGTCCGCTCGTCGCGTTTTCCTTCGTTTTATTATTTTTTTTTAAATATTTTTTTTCACTGTAAACGAACGCACGCGCGCAGCCAGTAATTAAAACATAGAAAGTGGATACGAGTGGAAAATCACAAGAGGCTCGTGGCCAATGAAATAAGGATATACGAGAAGAAATTACATTTTTGCAATAATCTCGATTAACTGTTCGTCGGATTGCATTATTATATTTTGGATTAACTGCTTTTTCAAACGGAATAATCAAGCTTCTTTTGAATTTTTTAAAACAGAATCCGTTCATCAAATAAAATAAATTTTAATTTGAAAGACTTATTTCTCGTAAATATTTTACGAATCATTAATATACATTCTCATACATTAATATACATTCTCTTTTATAAATAGTCAATTGAAACGTTCGACGAAATCCCCAAGTTTTCTTTAATTTTTTTTCAATTTGACTTTATTTTAAGGTTTTATATGTTGAATTATTCTTATTAAGGATTTAAAATTTTGCCGGCTATAGATCTGAAAATAATTTTGTTGGATCATCAAAATAATTTTGTTCGAACTTTAAAAATAATGAGCAATGCTGCAAAAAATTTTGAAGTTCCAGCAACTAGTTTGAGCATTCTAATTATTTTGATAGTTCAACAAAATTACTTTTCTGATCTGTATCCAGCTAAAATTTTAGATCTTTCAGCAAAACCGTTCTTTCCGTGTAATAATATATTTTTAAATAATGCCTGTTATTTGACATTAAACTGAACATTAAACTAAAATCGTTGCATAACAATTGGTCGATGCATGTAAACAAAAGAGAAATTTTATTGTAAGGGGGAGATATAGTATGCGTTTTCTCGAATTGAGCAATCACCGTAATGTGCGTTACACCATAGACATTGCACAAATACGATGTTAACGCAATATGTTACGCTGGAGCGATGCGAATCGTCCGGTGAAAGCGATGAGAATCTTGCGAATTTATTCTTGCACAACGTAAATCGATGTGATCGATTATTTTTCTCGTTTCGATATTGTCAATGTTTTATGTAAAAAAGAAAATCACATTTTAGGAATTGGACGTTCGTATATGTTGAATACGCGAGTGTTACGGAAGTATCGTGCAGCGATTACGCTTAAATGTATGAATTCGCTTGCGGCACGAACAAGGAGAGATTTCGAGGGCAGCTCGCGACCGACACTAGTTTCGATCGTAATCGCGCAACGATACGCTACGGTTGTCCGACCATATCAATCACATCAGAAGCGGCCCAGTCGATTCCGCGCGTTACCACAATAGTGTTTCTACGGGATTATTGCCGCGTTAGATCGGTGTATGCGAATAACACCCAACGCGTTTTGACGATACACTTTATCGTGGCTTGCATGTTTCACCGTAATCCCTCCCAGTCTTGGGTTTCTCTTTCGCGTCGAATAAATAAGTAAACTGCCATAGAGTTGATTTGACGCCACGTGTTACTTTTACGATGCGTTTCTTTAGAATATTGCAGTCTTCCGATGATTTCCCTAGACTCAGTCTCGATCTTTTTGTCAAATTATTAATGATTTTATCAACGTTTCGATATTATATTATATTCGATATTATATTATAATATCGAATATGGTATAATTATAATTATATTATAATTATACCGTATACATTACAATTATAATTATCAGCAGTTTTATATAATTTTTGTACCAAATGATGGAAGATTTTTGTCAGAAAAAAAGGGTAGAAAATCTTTATTGATATAAAAAAAGTAGAAAAAGATCTTTGTTGAAAAATTCCAAAACTTTAAAGCCCCGTCCATCTTAAATTCTTCACGATGCGAAATAACTTATAACAACGTGGATAAAACACTCATTCTTTCATCATCCCCTTCCGCTCGATTGTTGAAATTATTGACGAGCCGCGGATTATATCGAAAGGGGCGAAGACGCTAGGAAAAAGAACGCGTATCCGCGGGCAGGGGAGGGAGCGAAAAAAGACGCGCCCTTAAAAAATAAACGAACAAGGAGAAAAGGAGGAGAAAAGGAGGAATAAAGCAAAGAAGAACGCACACGCGCGCACCGATAGGAACGGCGACTGCTTGATACACCGTGCACATCGGATAAATTTTCAATCGGACAAATTCTGAAAGGGTCGCTACTACATCGCGCTTCCCTCCTCTCGTTCCCTTGCCAACCCGTTCGAGCCCCCGCACACGACCGAGCAAGTTTAAAAATCGATGCAGTTCCGAGGAACCTTCTTCGTCTTCTTCCTCTTGCGTTTCCTTCTCTCTCTTCCTTCTCTTTCCGTGCTCGTCCCTCCTTCCGGATTTCGCGGAGGTGAAACTACCCTTCCTTTCTTCTATCGACTCTCCTTTTCTACGTCTCGTGAATAGGAAAAGAACGTATACACACACTGGCCAGATGCGCGTACGATGGGCGATAGGGCGATATAAACTACAACACGATAAGCATGTCTTTTGTCGCTTCAATACGATTTTTGGTAGACACGATTGGAATTAGAATGCATATGAAGTCCTCTTATTGTCTTTACTTTTATCGGACGGTATTTTCATTCTTATTGCTTAAAGCTTAACTTTAACTCACGTAGCGTATATTAAATAATAATTTAATAGTTAATTTCTATATACGCGCGCGCATGTGTATTTGTGTATGTGTGTTAAATAACTTGCTGTGCAAATTAATAATTTGTTCCATGAAATTTCATTCGTTATATCACCGCTAGATCGAGAGAGTGCGTATTATTTTTACGGTCCGTTGCCTCACGTTGCCCGGATCTGTATTTTTAATGCTATCTGGGGGTACCTTTAGAGGATTTTCCAGTTTGATACATCGCATATGCGCCACCGAGATCACGAGCCGCAGAATTGCAAATCGAAAATTCGTATCCATTTTTTTCTTCGAGCCTTGCTTCATTCCGGTGTGTGTATGTGTGTGTGTGTGTCGCGCGCGCGCGCGCGCTAAGACGAAGCTCGAGGTATTGGATGTGGTTCAGGGCGCCGAAATTCCGAATGCGGGCCACGTAGACGCTAAAACGCCCCCATGATTCAATTCGCATCAGCCATCCTCCCTCGCCCTCCGTCGTCCTCTCCTCTCGTTTCCCCTCCTCCTCCGATCGTTTCCCCGCAACCTTCTCGTGCACATCTCCGGGAAAGCTTGCGAATTTCATCCTGGCGCGAAGACATTCCCGAGCGTGTCAACCTGTGCGCTACTTACCGCGATTGTCTGCTCTCACCCTGCTACGGCTCCCTCTCGTCCCTCGCGGCGGAAATTTTCCTTTTACGGTCCTTCGCGGGGATGCAATTTCTATTTTAGGAGCACCGATCGAATGCATTTAGGCGCCGCGCCGAGCGGGTGAGTAAGCGCGGGCCGAAGGATGGTGTGCGCGAGAGAGGACTCACTTCAACCCTCGAGGATCGATATGCGGCAGCTCGAACTCGTAAACTATCGCGTATCTACACAGACGCGCGGCCCTGACACTTTGAAGCCACTCGAAGAAAAGAGGCTTGGAAGCAATGGATGGTGCGCACGTGGACGACGGATGTGAAGTGACTTAACTTATAAAATAAGTTGGCTAAAAAAAAAAACAGAACTCTGCTTGATAGATTTAACTTTATCTTCGGTCTGATATATTGTATAGTAATTGAACCAAATTTTATTAGAATAAAACGCGTATCTCAAATGGAACGCAATGAATAATATTTCATTATTTATTTAAAGCTTAACTCGCGAAAAGCCCTTTATTCTCAACAGCTTATAATTCAAATGCTATTAATAATTCTGATTAAAAATCATTTGCAAATATTACAAGAATTAACTTTATTTTCTATTCATCCTTTAATCCATATAAATATTTTTTAAATTTTTATTATCTTCTTACATATACATATAATACATTTTTTAAATGTTATGGTGTTTTTAACTTAATGTTTAATGTTTATAATGTTTTTAATAATATAATATTTTTAAATTTGGATTTACTTTTCATAAAAATATTGAGTTCGCACGTTTGTGTGTGTGGATATATTACGACACAAGATACTAGTGGAGTAATTAAATTCTAAATATTCGCGAACCGGCAACGTACACGTTGAATAAATAAAAAAATGGTACTTCGTACCAGCGACACGGTTAGTTAATTAATTGGGAAAATGATCAATTTGATAATTAATGAATTGAAACTCGATTGAATCGATAACGATAAAGTTATGGAGATGCGATGTACGTTAATTCTGTATGGAAATTGGACGTAATTAAACAAACTATGATAATATATGGGTCATTAAAATTGGTGTGTTACTCATCCATATATACATATATATATATATACACATATATATATATATATATATAAGTAAATTATATATGGACATTTATGAAAAAAATTTTGTCGGGGATATATTCATCGCTGAAACATTGTATTAATGCAAAGAAATTTCTCATTTTCAGTTAATGGATGTGACACATGTAATATAATGCACGCGCGAGATTTCCATTTGTGCGAGAGATTTCCATTGTGAATAATCAGAAACTCAAATCATACATGCGGGATGAGCATAATAGGAATGTTATATTCGGTTTGAAAAATTTTACGATAAACGACACACTGCGCTATGAAGAAACGAATGGATTAGCTTTCATTTTCGCGCGCGAAACGCCGTGTGTGACGGAAAAAAAGAGGGAAGTAGCATACGCGTACGGAATACACGTGCCAATCGGGTATATATGGAACTCATCGTTTCCAAGCTATTTCGCAAGTCCGCTCAATCGTAGAACTATTTTGTTGTACGTGGCCGGGTTTGGAATGAAATTTTCCTTACTTCTGCCGCTTGTCAAGATGCCCGAAATTGTTAAAATGGGGTTTACGCTAAGTCGACGACGGTGTTTACGAAAAGGGAGTTCCTGCGTCAACTTTTGTCCTGTCACTAATATTTTTCCCTGGTTTAAATATTTTAAAAAATGATATTTCAGTATTTTTTAAAAATATGCAACGTTGATATTAATTCGAACATCTCGAGCGTGGTACGCTGAATTCATCGGTCGAAATTGTTAGAGAATTGCGAACAGATCGTCTGTATCGAGATTGTAACACCAGACGGTCTGTGTTATTTTATGGTCGCAACGTAAATATTATTTTTCGCAGAATTCGAGGCAGCAAAACATATATTTTGGGAAAAAAAGAGCGCCGCGCGAAATTTATTCGACGGCGCTGCAAACCTGTTTTCTTTATGCAAACGTCCCAACGAAATAGCTTGAGATGCGAGACTGTTTCCAGTATCGGAAGCGTACCAGACGATGATGTGGCGAAGTAGAGCAGTTATTAATAAGCGAACGGATGTTGAAGGGTGTAATATGAAAAACTCGCGAATGCACATAGGGCACTTTGCGACAGGCGGCTTAGTAGGAATTTCCCGGAGTGCGGCAATTTGCAGAGTCGCAAAGGGGCGACAACGAGGGACGACGGCGATGGAGCGGGCCGAGGTCGGAGGTGATACGAATTGATTCGTAGGGAGACGAATGAAAGCTCGTCGAGGTCTCGTGAAAGGGATGAAACGCAAACTTTTCAACGATCCGGTGTGGAGGGCGCGATTTCTTCCCCATCGGACTTTCTCCTTTTACGGCCGTATCAACCCTTTTGCGCGAACGACGCTTCCGGATAGACTCCCTGAAAAGGGGGACAACGGTATTTTCTGACTTTCCTCTGTAGCGCTACCTGCATATTAAAATCTCGTTAACGCCGTCGCTCAAAATTATCTTACACCTTTCTTTTTTCTTCTCGTTGACTTTAATGCGTAGCCGCCGGGTAAGCTGTAATCGATGCCAGAAAAGAAAAGCAGCACTTTTCTTTGCGGCACTTCAGCAAATGTGCGAAATTGGAATGTGAGTTTATAGAGACAAATTGAAGTAATTATATTTGTAAAAAATTACGACTATTCTTTTTTTACCGAGTCGTTATGAGGTAATTAGCGTCGCGGAATATTAATCATTGATAAATGCGTTCTCCAATGTCTAAAAAAACCGCGGGTATAAAAAAATCTTAATTTTTTTCATTGAAAATGAAATGACGTTGCCGTTTCATAGAATTTTTAACGAGAAAGGCGCATGAAACGCACCCAATCTACGTTAAATTTATTATATTTTTATCAAAACTGCAGATGCAGATATCTTATTTGAATCTTCTATCTCGTTACACATTCTGTATATAGATACAAACGGTGAATATATCATGTAGGATAACACACCGAACAACGCTGCTAACGTTACACGTCGTAGGGCTGCTTGTCAATTGATAAGGACGGGCAATCAAAATTAACGCTGCCGTCGTTAACGACGACGGTGTCGAACTTTCTCCAAAGTCCATTCGTCTCTTTCGCAAGGATCGGACTTGGCCAGATTCAGGAAAGCCCTGGCGAAACTCGACGGCCCTACCGCGGGAATATCCGGACGTTTGTCAAACGTTTTCTTGCCGCGACTTGTCGGAATCGGCCCCGACAAATTGGCTAGCGGGGCAAAAAGCGATACCGAGCTTTCGGCGTGTCTGTATACGTCCCACGGTTTGGTCGACTGTTACGGAGAGCGAATCCCTTTCGTCGCTTTTTGCACGGGCCTGGCAAACTCGCGCGGCAGCTCGCGCGCGAGATTTCTCTATTACGCGTAATGAAACGACGTGGTTACGTCCGAAAACACGACGGTGGGACGGTTAAACGAGATAATTCATGGCGGCCGCGGAGAATGGACGAGTTCTGGCTGTTTTGATACGGAATAGTGGAAAGCTTGTCGAGAAATTAAACGCAATTACAGCCGCGATTATGTTCTCTTATGAGCGATAGCAAATATTTTGACAACCTGAATTTCGAAAGAATATCATGAAAGAAAACTATGTTTTAGAAATTTAATTTATACAAACATATTACTTGGCTAAAAAATATTTTTCTCGGAAATACTGAGATATACCTATATTTTAATTAGTTTTATTATTTAATAAGTAAAATGTAATAAATAATTGTGTGAAAGTTAAAAAATAATAAAATGAGTAATTATATATCTCTTATTATAAATATAATCTATTAAAAAATGTATTATAAGTACATAAGTACTGTTAATCATTTGTATTAATTTAAAAGATTTAAAGTTTCATTGATATTGTTCTCAGATTTTATAATTCAAAATTAATCTGCAATTTATTTATAAACATTTTGTTTTAGATAGATCTTTCATCCATCAATGTCAAAATAAATTTATATATATATATATATTTGCTTTTTCAAATCATTATTTATATATATATATTAAGGAAAATTTATATCATACTAAATATATTATATTATATTACTACATATGAAAATTTCTTAAATTTAATAGCTTTTGGAAGTTTTTAGATATATTAATATTTAAAAACTTCCAACTAAAGACTATTAAATTTAAATAAGAGATATTAATTATATCTCAATAAGGTTTAAGATATATTATTTAAATAACTTTAAGAAGAAAAGGAAATTATAAACATTATTAGACAAATTTTTAACAAATTCTAAAAAGAAAGAATAATAAAATAGTCGTGAAGGCATCCCGTGTATTGTTATATTTTCTAATACATGTTTGAAAGAATTGAATTAGCGGCAAACTCAACTACAAAAACATTTGATTACAAAGAGAAAATAAATTTTGATTGTGAAGAATAATTGAGTTTTCTAATCTTGACTGTCAAGTATCAATCGGTCGTGATACCGTCATGAGGGAGCCAAACTGAGAAAGTAGGACGATCTTATGAAAGGCGGGGGAACTATGCTCATAAAAGTCGACTTCGAACTTTACATCCAGGATCGGCTCGAGTTCGGTTTGACACATCACAGGAAAGTTATAATTCGGCTTCAATTTGGCACATTTGGCTGAAGAAGTTCGGAACCTCGCTCCTCGGAACGCGCCTTGGAACTTTATATTCACGGTCGATATGGATAAAATATACGCGTTTACTGACAATGTTTGAATTAATAATTTTTGCCACCGCTAAGCAAACGACTTTCAACCGAGCATCGGAAAAGTTTACCGATTTCTGTATAGCTATCAGAATGCGTCACCGCCGTTCGAGGATAAATCACCGCGCCTTATAACTCCTTTTCTTTTTAAAATCTTATTAATCGAAAGGATTACATATATCATCCCTGTCTTGTACAATCCATCAAGGAGAATCTCTTCTCACTAGTTCCTAGTTGGGTAATTGTTGGGTAATACCTTAAGTGTCAAGGCTAGAGCGTTTTACCAACGGCTTATTCCTGGTCGCTCCATTTATTACGGCCGCAAATTTATCACGGTTGCGAATTTGTCGCTGCGGCGAAATTTCGGAACGTCGGTCGAGTCCACGCGTTTCTGCCGATGGTTTCGGTACGATCGTGCCCACCTGCCTCACAGGGGAGAGAAGAGGTCACGTGTGTATGTCGCGACGCACGTGCGGCGACTGCGAACGCGGACGAGGCTTAATAATGGTGGAAACTCGCGGCCTAACATTCCAACGTGACCGCCGGTATACGCGGTTAGCACACCTGAGGGATTTTGAGTTATGACCGGAAACGACGGTGGCGGCTACGGCGGTCAGGCAGATGCAGGAGGTGACGCAGGTGAACGAAGGATCGTGGGGGTGCGACACGAGGGACCGGTGAACGGGATTGCGGGGCCGCGCTTTGGGATTGCGGACGAAGGAGAGCAGATCGAGGACATAACGTGGTGATGCGCGACGTCCGTGTCGCCTGCGAGTTGGCATTAATTATTTCATATCCAGAACTCAATTTCCCGTCTGGTTAGAGTAGAGTCAATTCTGTCCTTCGCCGGCTCGAGTGGATCATAAAGCGATATTAACATCGGAATGCATATTCCGCACAAAGTGAAACTTTGAATAAAAAAGAAAGTAGAAACGTGAATTATTCGACATGAATTGGATGTTCCTGATACATATGTGTATTATAAATTATGTATATTATACGTAAATATACTCTCAGGAATTTAAATTAAAAATTTGGCCATTGAACGATAATGCTATATTTGTAATGTACATGCAAAGAACAATTTTGCTGGATACAGATCTGAAAATAATTTTGTTAGACCATCAAAATAATTTTGTTGGAACCTAAAAAATAATGACTAATGTTAGAAAAAGTTTTAAGATTCTAGCAATTGGTTTGAACGTTCTACATACTTATTTTAATAGTATATAATATATAATTTCAACAAAATTATTTTTGTGATTTGTATCCAACTAAAATTTTAGATCTTTCAACAAGTTTTTGCCATGTAAATATTTAGCTAGATACAGTTTTGCAAATAATTTTGTTTGAACCGTCAAAATAATTATGTAGGACGTTCCAACTGATTGCTAGAATGTTATAACTTTTCGCAGCATTATCATCAATATTTAAGCGTTCTATGTTATTTTGATGGTCCAACAAATTATTTTCAGATTTGTATCTAGCTAAGTTTGTACTTTACTTTAGTAAAACATTCTTTCCGTCCTACATAATGCGAGACTTACATGGGAAGAACAGTTTTGGTGGAAGATCTAAAATTTTAGCTGGATACAGATCAGAAAAGTAATTTTGTTGAAACTATCCAAATAATTATGTAGAACGTTGAAACTAATGAGATATTAGATTATTTCTCATTATTTTTAAAGTTTTAACGAAATTATTTTGATGGTCCAACAAAATTATTTTCAGATCTGTATCCAGCAAAATTTTAGATCTCTCAGCAAAGTCGTTCTTTCTGTGTACTCGCTTTGTAACGCGAATTAGCGAGCGTCCTAATCGAGAAATTCTCGTGAAAATTATTTGCCGAGCCGTTATTCTCCGGTGTCGCGGGAAGACCGCCGTGTATCGATAATCCGCCGTTTTCGCCAACGAAATTGAAATCTAGAAGCGGTGCTGGGCGTCGAGCTAATTACGTCTGACACCGCCGATGTATCGGCCGCCATCGGCGCGAATATTGCTATCCGCGGCAGTCGACGACAATTATTGGCTTGATTGTAAGTATCTTCGTAATTGGGCTGTCAGTGAAGCACTTGCACACAGTCAATTATCGCGGAAAAGATACGATTGGACCGTCGCTCCGAGCTTTACGCTCGCGTGTAACTTACGGCAACAAGTGGAACTCATAAAAAGTACGACTGTGTCAACGTTTCATTTCATTTCGTGTTACTAGAAAATTGAAGTCTCAAGTTAAATTGAAAATAACTGCGCTCCTACACCTGCTATTTTATTAATTTGGACGTTTACGAGAAAAATCGATTTATATAAGAATGTGTGAGTGAGATATTTAAATAAAACAATGAGCGAATACAAGATAAGGGTTTTAAGAAATGCACTTTCCCAACGGTACGAACAACAGCTGCGAATTTCATTATCAGCGAATTAGCTGTATCGCCGAATTACGGTGTACACTTCACTGTACACCGTCCCGCACTTCAAAAGTTCTCCTGCTGAAAGCTGGCGCCGTTCTTTTACGGCGGGTCATTAATGATTAATTGCCTTTCAACGTACGGCAGCTAGGATCAATCGATCGCGATCGACAGCAGTCCTCTCCTTCCCGTCTCTGTCTCTCTCTGATCATCTACTCTGCTCCCCGACGCTCTACTCGCATTTACCACTGATGGTTTTGCACGCAATTTGGAGTCACGCCAGGATGCGGTTTCCCACGACCATCGTGGGCGGAGGATACCGTGGGAGGTGTGCCGGGAGCGGAGCCGGGTTGTGAGATGGAACAGAAGATAGGCAGTCCGATCGGCTTCTGGACGCGCGGATGCAGCGTATTTGAGCGGATTGCCAAGTGGCTACCGTGCCGCATTCCACGGAATCCGATGGTCTGCCATTAAGTTTCCGTTCAATTGCAGATTAAGGCTTACCTCCGACTCGATTTTAAAACGATCTGCTACGTTTGTGAATTTCAATTTCATCTGACCCTATTGATTCAAGAGAATCTTTTCTTTTTGTGCATTTTGAATGTCACTATTGAGTACATACTAGGATCCACTAGATACTAAAATATCACAATTATCTCCAATTTCTTTTCTCATGTAATTTTTTATTCTTTAAAGAAAATGTAGCAAATAATAATGAAAGATTATTAAAATATTAATATATATATAAAACACTGAAAGAAATTTATCTAAAAAAGTCCAGACTTATCTCACTTCTTTATTAAAAAAAGAGCAAACTGAAACGATAGAGGTCAGATGTAAGTGAAGAAAGTAAAATTTCTCATGGATTGCGATATGATTTTCCAAGGAAAGACCCAAGGATTTATTTACTTCGAAATGCTATCTAGAAAATCACGTGAGAAACTCATGAAGTGACTTCCCGGCTTCAGGAAGGATTTAAACAAGAGCTTCTCACTCATAGTGGTGCTTCATGCACGTCCGCAAACCATTCACGGGCTCTCTCGCGTGTACGATGTTTTTGCGAATGTTCAACGTACGTTTGCGTGGCTGGCCTGCGGCTATAGACGTTCTCGTAGATGTGCTCACGTATGCATCCTATATCTCACGTTTGCCACGTTCGTTTGCACATTTGTGCGAGTCGGACGCAACTTGACCACAAAGAACAACCGTGTCGCAGAAACCATTAAAGCCACCGGGAGAGTATATTAATTTCCTTAGTATCTCTATGATAATATTAATCTTTAGGAAATCCCCTCCTTCGTTTTCCGATCCCATTTTGCAGTCAGAATTCGCGCAAGAACGTATTAAGGTATGTATTAGCTGTAGATAAAAAATGTTGACAAGTAATAAATGAAATTTAGATAAATTTTAGATAGATTTTAGGTATATGAATATATATGTTCTCAATTTCAAATTTATAAGCTCCATTAAAAGTTATTGTAATTATTAATTGCTATAGGCCTTTGTCGCTGCACTGGACTGCACTATAAAATTTTTCTTTCTCGTTTTCGAACTTCAAATATATATCTATTTTATTTTCAGTACATACATCAGCTTCAGTTACAAAGACTAAATCATATGATTTTTTATGAAAATTCGCAAAAAACTGCGATATATCAAACGTAAAATTGATTTATAAAATGATGACTAATTAAAAAAAAAATTTTTTTTTAAATCAAATTGCTTGCTAAATTTAAATTGCTTGCCAAAGATTTTAAAAATTTAGGAAACAGAAAACATGTACTTACTTTGTTACAAAGATAATAATTAAAAAGAGTAATTAAAATCTAAGCACTTGTAACATAATCTCAGTTATTAACTCTGTTATTGTTCGAAATTTTGCCATTCCAACAAAATCTATTTATTTTTGGCATTTTATCATATTTAGGCGTTTTATAACTTTTCTCCCAAGTTATGATTGATCAGGTATTTTTCTTTTCAAGAGTAGGTGGCTACGTTCAAACAAAAAATGTATGTACAGTCATGTCCGATATTTTTAACAACAAAACTAAAAATATGCACGGAGAATGTGTAAAAACCTTATTAACGGTTATCAAAAATATTAGTTTAATTTCATGCAGTTAAAGTCAATAGTGCTCTTACGGAATCCAAATACATGCTATAAAAAGCTGCAAAAAATTTTTGTGTTCTCAATTCATCGCGTTACTTTTTGCTGAGATTATGCAGCCAATACATCCTTAAAATAAACGTTATTCAATCAATGACACTCTAGCATTTTTACTTCGCTTTGATTCGCACCGATCCTCGTTCTCGCTGCGCGACACTCACGTGCACACTGACTATGCAAACTGACATACGCATGCACAGAGAGAAACAAAGGGATATGAAACATCCGATGGGGATACTGTTAAAATGTCGCCTTCGGGTCTTCTCGCAAAGCTACCGACTGAGTCATCATTCCACGTCCCCTTTTCAGCTTGCAAGATTATTCTTCCTGGAAGGGACGAATAGTGACGTTCGTGCGGGGGAGTTGCTAAGAAATTTTATGACGCTGGAAAGGATGCTGGGAAATCCGCGCGACGTGCTTAAAAGCTCATTCGTCGGAGATCGTCGCGGATTACGTCTCGATGCGCGATGTCGCCTATATGTCGCGTCGTAAATTCGTCGCCGTCGCGATGCAACTCGATGCAAATTATTTAGAATTGCATCGCAATTAATTTCGATCCATCTTGTCAAACATTTTACAAGCTCCATTACATTTCTCTCTTTCTTGCGTTATAATTGTCCAATCATGTTAAAATGAACTAAGACGAATTATAAAGGCGAACGAATTAACACGTTAAAATGAAAATAAAGTCAACAAACGAACAATAATCAGCCAGCATTCGATGCTGAATTTAAAATAGTAACCAATTCTTTCTTTTCTCTTCTTTTTCTTCTCGAAAAAAACGGGAAAGTAGAAAAATCACGTAAAGTACTGTAGTTCCAAGTAGCAATCCAAGACTTTCGCTGCTTCTTTCGCAAGTATCACCGGCCGGTCGATTTAAGTGAAAAGTTTGCTGCATTCTGAACTGTGCGTGTAGATTGGGTTTATCTCGAAACGGAGAACGTGTGCCTCAACTTACAAAGAATAAATAAATAAAAAGAAGTATGCAATATTAATAAATCCGATATAATAATTATTTCGTGCGCGAAAAGAACGGTTTTGCTAAAGTATTTAAAAATTTAACTAGATTCAGTTCTAAAAATAATTTTGTTAGCCACCAGAATAATTCTGCAAAATGCTTAAACATTGATGCTGCAGAAAGTTTTAACTTTCTAGCAGTTAGTTTGAACGTTCTGCGTAAGTTATTTTATTTTTGGTCCAAACAAAATTATTTTCAGATCTGTATCAAGATCTAAATTTTTAGATACTTCAGCAAAATCGTTCTTTCTGTGTATTGTGCAAAATAATCGCGCTTATTATATAATTATATTTATTATATATTTGGAATTATTTGGAATAACTGTATTTTAAAATTAAAATAGAAATTAATTAAATCGAAAATCTCAATATCGATATTATGATAATTTTAAAATTATAAGTGAACGAAGTTCGCTAATATTGCAAAGTTCAAGCCCGAATTATGTGTACCTCAATTTTTCATTATAGGTTCTTATTTTATAATAGAATTTAGATAAATTTAGATAATATCTGATAATATTTAGATAATATTTTTAGATTTATTATATTTAAATAATATTTAGATTTTTACTCAGCTGATTTTGTCTTTTAATTTCATATGCATTGGCATTACGTACACTAACTGATATTGATAAAATAATTGCTATTCAAAATCTATCTTTTTTAATAAAATTAATTATCTACTTTATTCAAAAAGGGATTACTAAATTTAACGTTAACCTGTGAGAAATAAACCGTATATCTTCATTTTAACCGGAAAAACATTTAGGAAAATTATACAATATACTTTTATTATTATTATTTTTTTTCATACACGCTTTCACATTTCGTGAAATCGCGCGATCTTAATAAATAAGAAATCTTTTGATATCAAATTAATCAGAGAATAAAGTTAAGTTGGCGGAAAAAAATATATTACAAAACTCAATTTAATTCTCTCTCTTAATTTGATACAATCGCAGTCTTCGATATCAATCGACTCTACATACTGCACATACATACCAGTTGTAGTACTCGATGGACTGAAATTTGAATAATTACACCGCCTTTCTCAATCGAGCGGGAACCCACGAATCCATGAAAGGCGACGCAAGAGATGCGCGATAATAATTTGTCCAAGATCAATTGCGAGATGCGAAGGATAGAGCATATGTATTTGCATCTTGTAGCGTCTCATATTGATTGCTCCGGCACATGTCGACCGTCTCGTTCTGTCAGACGTTACGCACCGCGCACGTACCATTACTTGTGTATACGCCGCGCGCTCGTTACTCACGACACATGTTATCGCGTACACAAGGTCGAGTTGTTCTTTCGCGCGCGGCGAGATTCCGGGCGGCGCGTGCCGCTCTATGTGTCGTCGTGTCATTATCCTTCGCGATCGCGCCTCGTGGATCGTCTACAATAGGTATAGTAAGCCGTAAGAAATTGACCAATCATAATCGACTGTGAGGAGAATGATTGACTATGATTAATGAATTTTTGTAGGCCGTCTACAAGGTGTAGTAAGTCGTAAGCCGTAAGAAATTAACCAATCACAATCGACTGTGAGGAGAATGATTGATTATGATTAGTCAATTTTTATGGGCCGTCTACAATAGGTGTAGTAAGTCATAAGCCATAAGAAACTGACGAATCATAGTCGGTTATTTTCCTCACATTCGATTGTGATTGGTCAATTCTTACGGCTTTGCCTATTATAGACGGTCCATTACAACTATTTATAACTTTTTATAATAAATTACGACTTACGTTTATGCTATTGTAGACAGCCCCGGTCTACAAATAGATACGGTAAGCTTTAAGCCGTAAGAAATTGACCAATCATAGTCGATTATTCTTTTCACATTCGACTGTGATTGGTCAATTTCTTACAGCTTACGCCTTACGACTCTATTGTAAAACCGACGTTACAGACAGAGGTAAAGTCGACCTTTCGGTGATTCGCGGCTCGTGCGACTGAGAACTGATGTAACGAGGATTGTTCTTTGTGACTGAACTAGTGTACACTTGTCGTAAAATGAAATAGATATATTTGGAGATATAGATATTTTTAACGAAAGAGATAGAAAGTTTTAGTGCAGTTCGGTGCACAAAGAACAGATCTCCGAATGAATAGAGCCGACACGACGACTGCTCATCACGGCAGATACATATTTCCTCCATTTGAATCGAATGGAGAGTCGCGGTTCATCGCGGTTTTTTTACTCACGGGCGATAATCGTTTCCCGAACGGCGTTTGGGTTCGCGTGTGATTCGCCGCGTTTTCTGTATGTCTCTTCGATTTGAAGGTAGCACCGAGTCCGCGGGATAATCGCCGGATCGAGTAATTTGTGCAACAGAAGGTCGCAATGTATCCATCGGTAGTAGATAAATATCATTAATGTATTTTGTGTTTAAATTGTATGTCGCGGGTGCAATATCGATTGCGCATTTCGAATCGACCGTCGCGTCTTGATCGCATCGTCGACTTGACTCGCGTCGACTTCACTCGCGTCACGTGACACCGCAGTGAAGTTGTCGCTCTCCGAATCATTCGGCCATTACCGGAACGTCGGGGAGCACGGTGCACGGACTGATCCCGAGTAGCGACGCGTTTAATCGGTAAATATAGCTCGCGAGTTTGATGTTTGTTGTTTACGTAAATTCTATGGCTGCGTTCCAAAATTCACTGCCGGCGTTACGTGCGCTATAGATTTTCGTCATCGGCAGTGAATTTTGTAACACACCTCACGTGTGTCGGCGTGATTCGTCGCGTTGCGACGTTCGTTCGATCAAGATCCGTCGCGTTCGACAAAGGGATGACTCGCGCGGAACGTAGTTTTGGCGGGACTGCATCGTCTCGTTTGATCCGCGTTGCGGCTCGTAATAAAGCGCGCGCGCGTCTCGTGCGATTAACATCGGGAGTGCCGTTCGAATTAACGGCGCGATCATCGATTCCGGTAACTGATGCGCGGTCGTAATTAACCGCGTTTTCGTGAGTGTTGTGCCGACGATGAGAGGAAGCCGAGAGGAGGCCCGGGGCGGCATCGGGCACCGACGGAGCGACCTTGAGGTAATTCATCATTTATTTGTTATTTGTGAAATTAATCGTTTGTGTCATTTACTTGCGTTACTTTAATAATACTTACATATTAAATATAAAATATTCTTTGATTCTCTTTGCTTTGAGATGTTTAACACTAGAATCGTCGATGACGTTTTGGTTTCGCTTCATTTTAATTTTTTCTTTTTATACAGAACAGAATGTTAAAAATATATGAATATAATAATTCTAATGTTCAAGTAATATCAAACTCAAACTCTTCTTTCTAATTGCGAAAACAAGGAAATTATTAAATTAACACTTTTAGCAATTTTAATAGGATACTATCAACGATTGTCTAATGTTAAAATATTTAGTAGAAAAAAGTATATAATTTAATATATATATATATATATATAATTATATATTTTTAATGTATTAAGTTTAACATATAAAATTGAATAAATATATAATAATTACTCATATATTTGGTTTAATATATTATTTTTATTTAATATATTAAAACATATAAATAGGTATGTTTACAGTTATTTCGATTATTTACATATGGACTAGATTTTTATTTTTTTAATTTTGCAGAAGTTTGTACTTGCAAGAGAAAGATTTTTTTGGAAATGAATACTTTATTTAACATGTATACGTGAAAGCACGTACATGAAATATCAAAAAAATTCGAATCGTGCAACAGTTATTTTTTTTTTAATATTAATTATTTTCGGCGTTATAATAGTTGAAATTTTATATTTGTATTTTACAGATCAGAGCGTACACATCGTAGTTGCAACTCCGCCGTTCCGCGTCATGTGTTGGTGAGTGACGAATTATCTTTTATTTTAATTTAAGGTAATGGATCTGTGAAAAAAATATTACGGATAAATGTAAAAACCACACAGATCCATTGCCTTGAAATGGATGAGTTAGAAGATAAAGTTAACATATTAATATATTTAATTCTGAAATATCCGTCGATTTATCGCGCACGGGATTGCACAAAATTTACAGAAGGGAAACATCATTTATTGTTTCACATCTTTTATTGATATATTTTCGCATTATGTTCGACAGAATATTAATTGCAAGTTATGTAGTTGCCTGAAATTAATTGACGGCGAAAAAGAGTTGCGAGCATAAATAAAAAAAAAAAAACAAATGATAGAAAATGTTTTATGAGTGAAAAATAGTGAAAGCTTCGTGAAAATCACTCTGTTATTATTTATCACTTCAAAGTGATAAAGCTTTGGTTTTTCTAGATATCCTTCTAGAATTAAATATTGTATATATTGGTATAAAAATAATGATGCTAAAAAATTTTTTTTCAATTTATAAATGCACATATTGAGTATGAAATAAAAAAAGAAACAGGAAATATATATGCTAATGACTAATCATAGTGTAGATCAACTAATTTATATTTAATAAAGAACGTGTCAATGATTAATTATTATTTAATTATTATTTGTTTTCTTAGAGTTTGTCGATGTCTACTTCTTTTACATTTATTTATATTTATTGATAATTTACCAATATATACAATATTTATTGATAATATTATTTTATTACTATTTCTCTTGAAAGAAAYTAAAATGACAAAAAATTTGATGAATATTTCGCGGAACAGAAAATCGGCTTATAACTCGAAAGTTCTTGCAATACTGCTTTCATATTGGGATATCCGTCTCTAATTAATTCCAAAAGTAGGTACGCTGTTAAAGCATCATACAATGGTTATCGAACACCCTGTAGATTTCAAGCCGCGTAGCAGCCGGGCTTGTTTTGTCCTGGCAGTCCGAGGGATACCGGTGATTTATTAGCACAGGCAAGCAAATCCTTGTCGCATGCAAATAGAATAAACGAATGGAAAAAAGAAATGCGCAAATGATGCAGCCGCGAGCGTGTTATGGGACGATAAAAGATTACCGGCGGCGGGAGAGAGAGTGGTAGCGGGATGAGTCTGCGCGGGAAACAAAAAAAAAAAAACGAAATTAAAAGCCACGACGAAATGTGCAGAAATTGGAGATGAAATCAATTCGTGCGGTAACTCCGCCATGCGGAAACACTATGTGCATTAATTTCATTTATCGAATTTTAGTACAAAGCAAGCCCTAGGAAAAAGGAACATCAAGTTGAAGGGCTTTATACGTCAGATTCGTACAATTTTATATCCCTTTTTTTTTTATTGTTCTGTATACGAAATACCTCCCGTAATTTCGTGTTGCTAAATCCGTTTAAATTAAAAAAAAAAGAAAAAAATTATATCGCGTAAGAAATCAAGACGCATTCGCGCGATTGCGAATATTAAGACGCGCATAGTCACGGTGATTAATTTCATTGAAAAAAATCATGTAAAACCACTCTTTCTAGCTGCAGCTGCAGCTCCGTTTGATTGTATCCATATGCCATGTGCATTGTGACTCTTACGATAAATGCATCGTTTATGCATTCCTCGCCGCGGGCTCGGTCGTCGACGCGACGCGACGCGTTACATACCGATAGACTCTCGCGGCAGTAAATAGAGCTGTCAAGAAACACGCTCGCTGTACCGCAGGGCGGCAGGGCGATAATCCGATATAATGACGATGACGAAAGTAAGGGCGACGATAAAGGTAAACGATGGTCTCGTCACATCTTTCAGCCGTGGCGAGTCCTTTTTCCGCGACTCCCCTTCTCGACCCCCCGACGTTCTCTGTCACCACGCCGTACGTCGGTCGCTCAATTCCCCGACGAAATGGAATATCGATACGCGGAACATCCCGAGGGAAGTGTAGCGAATATTGAAAAATTCTTGCCTAAAAGAAAAAAAAGGCGGGGACGAGCGAGGAGAGAGGATTCACAGAGAGTGGAAGAGGAAGAGGACGCGTTATAGAGTCGTTTGCATTTTTGGAAAATATAATCGACCGGCTTGAATTGATCGGCGCCGAGACAATTGGCCGGCGCTCGTCGCGCTCGTTTGCTTTCGCTCGAATTCACGGCTGCGGACGCGCCGTGGAAAAACCGCTGATCGGCGCGACGCGCCAAGAGAATACGACCTGGAATTTATTCTCACAACAATGTGCGTGTTATTGCAGTCCTCGATTTGAAATGTATGCGTCCACGTCGGCTCGCCCGGCGATTCCGATAAGTAAAGGGAAACGTTTCGCTTAGGATGAGCCGCGGCGATCGCGTTATTATTCCGATTCGCTATTATCATATCGTACCCTTTCTTCAAAAGTGACACAGCTCAAAAAATTAAGTTTCCGAGAAAAGAGGGAAAAAGCTATTTTTCAACTTGACAGAAAATTATTGATGATATCGGGAGTCAAATAATATTGGGAAAAGAATGTGTTCTCAACATGATCAAATGATTTTTGTCATTTTCGCTTTATAACCCTTAAAAACCACTATTTTTGAGTTGACAATTTTTTATAAAAACCCTTGAATTGTGATGATTTTGACGAAATTGATTTTTTGATTGATTTTTTTTTTTGATTGATTGATTTTTTGATTGATTGATTTTTTGATTGATTGATTTTTTTATGAAGTTAAATTAATTCATTTTTGATGATCGATAGGATAATATTTTCTAACTCATTCATGATAGTAATTTCGTTTCTTAAGTTGTGTTACTTTTGATGCGATATGTGCATATCATGTGTGAATCTAGCATTAATAATAATAAGAATATTTTGATTGCACAAGTCTGATTAAAAATTTGTAAATTTATCATCGGAGATAATTTTAGGTTCAATATACATGAAAAGAAACTGTTTTGCTGAAAAATCTAAAATTTTAGCTGGATACAGATCAGAAAAGTAATTTTGCTGAATCAAAATAATTATTAAAATAATTATTTTCTATCAAAATTAAATTAAATTCTATCAAAAAAAAAAAAAACTATCAAAATTATCAACTATCAAAATAATTATGTATAATAGAACACTCAATCTAGTGCTAAAATATCAAAATTTTTTGCAGCATCGCTCATTATTTTGAGGGTTCTAACAAAATTATTTTGATGGTCCAACAAAATTATATTCAGATTTGTATCCAGCAAAATTTTAGATCCCTCAACAAAATCGCTTTTTCTGTAGTAGCAGATTTACCAGCTATTGCTGATACTCGCTCATCAGTATATACAATAAACTTTATTGTCAAAAAGAAAAAAAAAAATTAATAGCTTTCCACGTGTATTGTTTAAAACTTTCTGTCAATAAATTTGAAAACCGGATACAAAAAAAATCACTTTGAAAATCGCGCAGTTCTGGCGGGAGAATGTTAACGGCAATTTGGCCTCGAGTGCTTCGACTTTTGAATCCGTCCATCGCAGGCTTCAGATTCATATCGGTTAGATGTACAGAGAGATATTTTTTTTTTTTGTGAGCACATTTGCGCGCGACACTGATTGTTGCAGAAAGGGATGTTTTGAGGGAGGAGGGGGGGGGAGCTGATCGGGAATGGATTACACGCACATTCGAAATTTCGATTAAATGGGATTTCGATACGCACGGAACACGTCCCGAAGGGAAATTTACTGAATGCAGCGCCGGCGCCCGATCGCGCGGAGATAGAAGAGGGGTAGTTTTCGGCCGGTACGAAGTCATCGGTCAGTCGGCGGGGCGAGGGCGAGGGCGCGGACAATATAATGCGAAATGAAATTGTCACGATAATCGTCCGCGAGCGTGTATATGCATCGCGGCCGGATAAGCTGCGCGACGTGTATATGCCGCGATTGTCAGCGCGTATTTGTGCGCGGGAAACTTTACGCGTATAAACGATGAGAATCTCCCACTTTGTACACAAATCAATCGGCTAACGGAGAGCTCAATTATTATCGGACGCGTGAATTACCCGCCGCATTCGAAATCGGAGATATCGAGTTCGCAGCGCTTTAAACGCGAATGCGATTTTATGGGACCTTTATAAAGTCCGATTGAATAAAAGTTAAATTAACAGGACGCTAATCGTTACCCCTCTCGATTAGTTGTGTTGGAAGTGACAGAGGTCATTTGTCGATCAAATTAGAAGCGAGAGAGGAAATACGGTGCGAACTTATTGCACCCGCGGGGAAAAGGAGAAGAAGAGTGCGTTTACACCTGCCAAGTGTAACCGCCGACTGCAATTTTACACTCTACTATTGACACTTTCTTATTGCTCCTCGTTTCTTTTGGCACCGTCACGTTTCTTACGGAATTAAATAAAAAATGCATCCGTATTTCCGCGTCTGTGCACGTCTCCTTTTGTCGGCGCGACGACAGTTAATGATTGGATTCTTTCTTTCATCTTCCGGTATATTCCATGCTAGACTGAGAATTGGTCCCGCAGGGGATGGTAGGAGGGAAAAAAAGGACTCGGAGAGGCGCGCGCGCTCGCGCGCGCGTTAAAGGATCGAAGAAACGTAAAAAGCCGGAAAAAAACCGGGAAGGTTATCGATATGCGGGCGAAGTAAAACAGAATCGAAATGAGACAGTGAAACGTCGCTTTGACGGTACGTCGATCAAAGCGCGGAGACGACGGTAGACGCGAAAATCTTTTTGTACAGAATTCATCTTCGTTGAGCACGTTCCTCGCTCTCGATTATCCGCAGTCTGCTGGAAACCATCGCCCGGAAAAATGTCGGGTCTTTGAAACGCGAATTACGGATTCGACCGACGAATAGTTAAGGTTACTCAAACTTGACGGCCACTCGTAATTATATCTTCCGTTTTTCTTGGTTACGCATTTATTCATGGCGAGCCACACGTCGAACGGTTAACGACGTTCGCGGGAAGCAGCTTTCTATTTCGCCATTATATTCACCGCCCGCTTTGTGTCGCGGACAGGCGGGTAGCAAATCACAAACTTAATACTCTCTCTTTGAAGTTGGAATTCTTCCATTCCTTGGACGCCAATCCGTACGATTCACGTACGCGGCTTTGTAAACATTTTCTTCCTTCAGAAGTCAGGAGACGCTTTTTCGTTGGGATGGCTTTGTCCTCGGCTCTATCTAATACACTGCTTAATTATGCATTTCTATATAAAGGATTTTTGGAATGATATAAATATATAAAATCTAAAAACTCGTTAATTAGATAAAGATATAATTGAGAAATATAATGCTATATAATGCGAAAATAATACAAAATTTGTCTTGTGTCATTTACGAATTGCTAGCAAGAACATTTACGAAATGTGTCAGCTAAATTGTTGTAGTTTTACTCGATTTGTCGACTATCGTGAATCATTAAATTAAATGGTCAAATATTTGGCCAGAAACTCTAATGCAGGAAAGATTAACGTCTCAATTCATGATGCCATCCAATGTGAATCTGGTAATGCTTATCTAGCAATGCATGCGTTTACCACTACATTATCGTGCATCTATCGGATAATTATTTATGTCTCTGGAGGCACGGCGCCGATTCTATCCTAAGTTCGACCACTACGACGTACGTGAATTAATTGATAATTACTACATGTGAAATACTAATCGGAGCTTCGACATTAAGCTAGTTGATGAACTCCTATAAATGATGTAAAGTTAAAATTCATACATATGTGAAAAAGTAGCCGAATAACGAATTATTGATAAAGCAAGTAATAAGATAAGAATAGAAAAATCTCCAACATTCTTCATACGTTCGTGTGTACATCAATATGATACTTAAAATTCCGTTTAGTTCTTTTGTGTATATAAAAATCTAGAAAACGACGTTTTAATGGGATAACATGATGAATAACGTATAATAAATTTTATGGAGTTTTGAGAGTATTATATTTATGACATGCGTACTTTATTAATATAAGCCTGCAAAGAGAGTCTGCATTTAGGGATTTGAAATGTAAATTCGTTGTGTTTGACCAACATGTTGCCTCTTAAATCGGAATGATAATTATTTGAACGCAGTGTGCAATGTCGAGAGAAAGAGAGAATGAGAGATAAAGAGAGTTAGAGATAGATAGATAGATAGAGAGAGAGAGAGAAGGGGAGAATTGCTCGAATTCATAGTGTCACACTATTGCTACTTGGCGAGCGATCGGCAGCATCGAGGAAGCGACGCCCGCACGTTCGCCGATAGTACTGTGCGGTAATTTGAAATGCAGGAACACGTCGCGCATTATATATTGACTGCACTACTAGCGTCTGCGATGTCGCCGGCATTTCCGAAGTTGTCCCTCACGAAACCCAACGGCGGCTGCTGATCCGCGTCGATCGCCCGTTCGCCATCCAAGCTCTTACTTTTACTTCTTTCGGAAGTTACTAAGTTTCGCGTAATGGAAAGTAATTTCGAGAGTAACGTCCCCTATGAGAAGATTGCGGTGCAAAAGTATCATGATCAATTCAAAGTCACAAAAAGTGCTCAGGTCGTGTGTAAAATGGACATTCTGGTTTGTTATTGTCTTTTTATCATATGTTATGCAGGAATAATAAAAAAAAAGTTTCGAGTAATCGAATAATTAATTTTTGAACGTCTTTGTTCTATCTTTCGAAAACATCTGCTTTCCAATACCATACTTTCTATGTGTATCACTCCGTATAGACAATAATGTCGATATTTATGATTATCATTCTAAATATAAATAATAAAGATTTTTATGTCTAGACTTGGAATATAACCGATTTATATTATATGTACAGTAAAATATGAATAAAACAAAAGCGATCTGGAATCATGAAATCATGTAATTATTAATCGATTATGAGCGTAAAGATAAATTTTTATACTATAAGATATGTTAATAAACATAATTGTATTGCGTTTTTTATTGACAATTTAAATTTAATCTAAATTATACATTTTCAAATTCTATCAATGTAGTTTTTCTGTAAATTGCATTCAATTGCATGTTATGATGCATAGAATAATTTAAAATTATATTTTTAGGATATATTTCTCTCTTTCATTAAAAGAATATAAAAAGATAAAATATATAATATCTCTTTAATTAGAATATACTATTATTTTCAAAATTTTCGACAAGAAAAGGGGGAACCCGTTATATCTTGCGATACCAATTGCAAACGCAATCATAATAATCAATCATAAAGTGGATGAACCGTAATGAATCGATAGACAATGCGCCTACGATTTGCCTTGGGCCAGTCAATAGATGATGGATAGTACTTGCATTTCGAATTCGGTCAAAAATAGCTGCGTGTAGACAGGTAGAGAAAGGACACTGTAATGCTCGGGGCAAGGGGGAAACTGAAAGGAACGGCGAAAGAGAGAGAAAGAGGGGGGGAGGGAGAGAGTTGGTGGAAAGGATAGACCGGAGGGCGAACCGTTATACTAATTTGGCGGGCGCTCGTTAACGACCCCTTTGAGGTCATAACTTTTGCCGCAAGCTCGACGCGTGTGCGAGCGCGGGTAGTGGCGCGAAGCGCGCGATGTACCCGGTGTCCTTTCTGCATCGCGCGCGTCTCCCTTTCTCCTTCCTTCCCGTCGCGTTGTCGCCCCACTACCGGCAGTTTCAACAGCGTTTCAACACTACTCGGCAGTCGGTACTCCAAAAGCATCGCAGAGCTTTCGTTGCCCCCTTTACTCTCCCTCATGCAACCCTTCTCTCTTCCCTCGCTTTCTCTCTCTCTCTCTCTCTTTCTCTTTCTTTCTCCCTCCGTGCCAAGAGGACACGCACGTTACTCGACGAGCTTTCGGGCGCATGCCCGGCCTATCAGCGCGCACGGCGCGCAACGTAATCGCGAGTTCACCAAGTGGGGATGAGAAACGTGCTCTCATCTCGCGGACGCTCCTCGAGGAGCTTTCCCGCAAGCTCAGTAAGCGCCGCGAGCTCGCCGTGGCCGGGAGCGTCTCGCGGTTGTTACGCGTTGATTGGTAAAATATAATCCTCGCATCCCAGACTTACCCCGCCGACGAGACATTCGCTATTCTTCAAGTTTCGGAACTTCGTGCGGGGTAAAGTTCCGCGAAAAAAAATCGCGGTGAATCGACAAATCGTGATATTTTGTTTTTCGCGATTAATTCTCGCGTCAAAGCGAGATACACTTGGCGATTCTCCGGAAAATTTTACTTTTATGGCGAAGGGATTACTCCAGTAAATTCCAAACGAAACTTTTTATTTGAAAAAGAAAAAAACGGAGACAATTAGTTGAAGCCTCGTATCCCCTTCGCGTCGAACGGATACTTTGATCAAAGATAAAAGTTCGACTGTATTCGATGAACAGGAGGAGGTCTAGTTGCGCTAAGGGGCACTTCAACTTACTTCCCTAAGTTACGCTGAGAGGATCCCGGATCGAGGAAGCTATCCCGTGAGGAATTGCGAGGTAGCTTTTGGCGAGCTGACGTCATCCAGAACAAACAAGTAGACCGAAGATTCACGGCGAGAAGGGTATTATGTCTCAAGACTGAAGGAAAGAAAGCGAAGGAGCAATAGCTGGAGCAGCAGCAGCGGCCGGAAAAGGTGACGAAAGAAGAGAGAGAACGGAGGAGAGTAGAAAGACGTCAGCATCAGGAAGCATCGAAGACGAAGGACAAGAGGGAGGGGAAAGCTCGGAAGCTCGAGCCTCGGGGTTACGACAGGCAAGTTAGACAGGCGAGATAGGATTTCGATCGAGGTACTTCCAAGTGCCGTGGTGGTTA
This sequence comes from Cephalotes varians, assembly GCA_037157785.1. Taxonomy (NCBI): domain Eukaryota; kingdom Metazoa; phylum Arthropoda; class Insecta; order Hymenoptera; family Formicidae; genus Cephalotes; species Cephalotes varians. Next base: position 444,891 of record JANQDE010000018.1, read on the forward strand.
GGAAGCGATTAATGCGATCGGCCTTAATTAGCAATCAGCTATCTCGCAGTCCCAACTCGCTTTTTCGCCCTGCGTGATCGTGAATATCTGCTAATTGAGACATCATCGTCATCGTCGTCATCATCATTGTCGGAAGGTGAAATCAATCCCCTCTCGATGCTAACTCCAGATATTTTCGGCATCATTCAGCAATGATGATGATGGGCACAGCATTTCCAAGAAACATCTCCGTACTTGTTATCGATTGATCAAACTGACTGATCGGACGAGGAATTGATCCTACGCATTAATAGGACGAGAACGAAGAATGTTCGACAAAGCCACGTAAGGATCGCGCGTGCCTGTTTCTCTTCGCTTTTCTTTCGTCGGGGAAGAGAAGGAGCTATGATGTGCTCGAGATCGTTGCTACTGTGCGTCCTCGGCATCATCGCTGTCGTCAACGGTAAGCTGTCCACGCCAAAGTTATAGCACTACCGAAAGTTTGTACTTCTATCACGAAATAGTTTTCTACACGAAAGGGGAAAATGTTCCATGAAACAAAATTGTAATTTGTACTTTTAATTAAAGAAGCGTAATCGAAAATGTTTCGCAATTTATGGCAGTTCAGATACTCAACAGGATATTTATGATCATTAATTTTCTGACGATCATTGAACACATTCGTATGGTCAATGATTATCTCTTAAGATTAAGAGAGAATGTCGCAAAATTTTCTGACAGATTTCTGGGAGATTTCTGAGCGTATTCTCAATCATAATTGCTATCGGCGTAAAAATTGAAGCAAGAGAAAGATGGGAGGAGGGAAAAATGAAATGAATAAATAATAAAAGTTTATAAAAAGTACGAGTATGATAAGTTAAAATGATCTTTTTACATTTATTTTAAATTTCCTCCCGACTGCATCAAGAAAATTGTTCGTCTATCAACGTACATGATCTTTTGAGCTATATAACTCGCTAACTCGAAATTCGCGTGTAAATTTTGCGCCCGGCTCCGGAAACATAAGTAAGAGCTAACCCGTCATTCTTTACGTTTCTTGTTCTCCGGCATGCCTTTCTCCGCGCGGCGTTGACGGGCGACACGGATGGACCTCGCAGAAAAAGAACGACGCGAAGGGACCTGGCGAAAATGCTCGCTCGTCGAGCACGCGGGAACACGACGGTTTTATACATGGCCGGTTTTTATGGGCGCACGCCATACGCGCGTGCCGATGGCCGTAATCTATGTGCTGAAATCGGGGGACGAGAGACGGATATAGTACAGAGTGAAAGAGAAGAATTGCGAAATGGACGGACATTTTCGCGAAGGATGAAAAAGGGACACGAAAGAGAGAAAAAGAGGAAGCGAGATGGAAGAAAAAGCCGGCCCAGGTTAAGGTTGTTAACGTGTGCTAACGGCACTTTCCTGTCGTACCAACTGCGACGAAAAAAAGGCTGATATTTTTGATGTATCGGCGATAGAAAAAAATGAACGATCGACGCGACGAAAAATTATGTTAGCAAGGGCCAGGGGGTGATATCAGTTTCGTTCAGAATAAATTAAAAATATTAGCTGAATAATGATTCTCTTTTTCAGTTTGGTTTTAGCATTTTATTGCACACTATTTATTTGAGACTCCATTCCCTTTTTACCATCTCTCTGCCGAGTAGAAAAAATGTGCTGTTTGCGCATTTCCGCGTATCCACAGATGGTCTACTCGTATATCACTTAATCGCGATTTTTTTTTAAATTTACTCGAGGACGCAATTTTCACTTAGCAAAAATTTTAACGGGATGAAATCATAATGCCCGATTTAATGTTAAAGAATAATTATCGCGAACAATAATAAGAAAACTTTACAAAACATCGCGATAGAGTTGAAGTTTTGATGATTTTGAAACATTGTGTATACTTTATCGTAATATTTTTTCTATCTGAAAGGGTTGTGCTTGTATAGCGTAGTAGTGTTTATGTTTGACCATGTTTGTATTAATTAATATAATCTGTTGCGTGGTATACTGCGGCTTTTGCGACTGCACCACTGCATGGAAAAGCTAATTCCGAATATTCAGAAAAGAGAGGAGCTTTTGGGCTAGGACATGTAACAAAAATGCAGAAATATATCGGTGTGTTGATACAAACGTTTCGCTCAGCGCGCAAGATACGCCCGTTACCTCCGCCATTGTTTGAACTACGTGTAATTAATTAATCATGACGTTATGCGCGGCATCACAAATATTTGAGATAAAAATGCATAACTGTATGCATCGAGCATCGTGATTAATGGCGGGCAAGAACGCTCGGCTACATGTGCGCGTCGAGAGAGTAGCTGAAGCAAAATTTCATTGCTGCAACTGTAAACAGTGAAAAATAGGGAGGCATTTATTAACAGAGAGTAACACAATTGCATAGAATCAAGAAAGGTAAAATTACAAACAATCCAAACAATCAATAAAATTGAAACAATTTAAGAGGGCATCTATAAGAAGCATATATAAAAATATAAAATATAAAAGATATAAAATAAAATAAAATATATAATTGAGGGCTCACTATAGAATTGATCGAAGAACATTTCGCGGAATTCACTTATTGCCAGAAAAATGAGAAAAAGTTATAGCTAGCAATGAAAAGTATTTTGAATAAAACATAATTTAATGTCTTTTTAAAATAAACGTATTTTTTTAAATAAAAATTCCTCAAAATTAACTGAAACTTAATAATTTAGAATATAACATATTATCGTACATGGAAAGAACGGTTTTGCTGAAGTATCTAAAAATTTAACTAGATATAGATTTGTAAATAATAATGTTGGATCATCAAAATGATTATGTAGAACGTCTAAGCGTTGATGACAATGCTGCAAAAAGTTTTAACATTCTAACAATCAGTTTGAGCCCTACATAATTATTTTGATGGTTCAAACAAAATTATTTTTAGATTTTCTGTATCTAGCTAAATTTTTAGATACTGTAGCTAAACCGTATATCTCGTTTTTTCTTGAAATGCATTTTGTATGCACACTTTTGCATCTGGTTTACGACATACAGCGGTTGTGAGAAACGAACAACGGGAGCCAAATCTCAGTCGCGCGATTCGATTCCCGTTTGTATATACGCGTGAACTGTCGGGTATTGTCGGATTCGAACCAATCATCGTCAGCAGGCCGCGCGAGCGTGATTCCAGGCGATAGAAAGCACAGAACTTGCACGTTATATCGGTCGTCTCCGGAAATCTAGTCCTTCTCTATTGGCTATTGCGCGAAATCGGCCATCGTCCAAAGACGTCGTTTCGATCGATTCGATGATGATCACGCGTTTAACTTCCGGCCATCTTAAAAAGATTATAACCCATGAACGGAAATTCTCGAAAGTATGTACATATGTAGTCGTTTCTTTGCTTAAATTGTATGTACAAACGTAACATAAACTATATAAGTCTACACAAAGTGATCTGTTGAAAAGCTGAATGTACATGAAAGATATTTGCATAAAGCAGATAATGATACAATGATAATAATGCGACTTGCTTATAAAGGAAAGATTACAAGGTAATTTGCCATTTGACTTTTTCTCTCTCTCTCTTTCATCATGCTGGCTTCGTGTAAAATCGTTATTAAGGCAACGACAAACACCGTTATGGTTTCAAGTATTTGCGTGCCACACGTCTCTTGACCGTGACTAGAAAATCACCGGTGACGACGGCATTTGCACACAGCGTGCGCCGCGTGTTCGCGTGAACACGCTGACTGACGCCTTTAATGACGCTTCGCGCGTCAGTACGATTGACGGTTCGAGCTTTAACAATTCGCAAATAACAATTCGCTCCAAATTATTGACGGCTTGACAATGTGCTAGGATAAATAATCTCCAGAACCATTATATCGAAGTAAAACCGCTGGGCTCTTACTTAACCATTAAACCTCACCTGAAGTCCATAAGATCCCAGCAAAAAATTTGAGCGCTTTTAAATAAGAAAAATCTCTTAATTCACGATTTTTGTTTACATATTATAATAAAAAATTCGGCTTCGAAAAACAAGATTATTGATTCAGCATACTTTGAATAGTATCTATGATTTTTTTCAAGATGGAAAAATGAATAGAGTAATTTCTAGAAGCTTTTAAAAGAAACTGGGGGTCTAGTGGACCTTCAGTGGGGTTTTGTTACAGGGATAAAGTATGAGGAATAAGGGTGCGCAACTATAACTGTCGTTGAAAACTATGAATGGTAAATAAATGTTTAAGAGAGGCACAGAGTTCGAGATAAAGAGCGAGACTTTTAAATAGCGCTATTAGCCACTGTCGACGCGCTAATGCGGCGAACAATTGGCAGTTAAATTCAAACCGTCTGCAGCCGCGTAATATTAGACGCTTATTTAATAAATTAGCGGATAAAATTGGGCAAAAAGGTAGGCTCGATTATATCGTGTAATATGTAAAGCGATACGATAATAGATACTATGCGCCGTAGCAAATGATACGAGCAATTTAAGCGAACTTACTTGAATTTTTTCGCGACAAGCGAGAATTTTTCCTGTGCATTTTACGATGGCCTTTTTCCACTTGGCGGATTACGAGCGTACATCCAGGTGAAAATGCTCCCGCTGGGATATGGGAACGCGATCGTACGGGAGGCACAGGAATATTGCTAAGAAACATTTCGTGCAGACAACATGTAAAATGCGTAAGGAGCCCTAAAGGAGAAAACTCTCTTTTCCGCAACCAGTCCAATTTAATCATAGGATACCTGAATATCAAAATTTCAAGAGTAAATTCAAGAAGCGAGAGCAAAGGCTAAAATTAAGTTTCAAAGTAAATGTAATTAAAGGGAAAAAAAGAAAAACTTGATTCGAATCGTAAACAGTTCTTCTCTCATGTTCTTATGGTCACATGCTTTTTAAAGCACTTTTTTCTTAGTTCTCTATCTTGGATTCCACTTTTGGTTGGATTTTTACTGCGGCCTGACATGAATCTTACTTTAACTTTTGTGTGTTATTAATGGATTTGGACAATCCATTACTGCATCCGTACGAGTTTCCAACGACTATATTTAACTCCAATGCGTTACTTCGTTATTTCGTTGTAAGTTTTATTCACTGATCTGCGAGGATCTGCGAGATATATTTGAATATGTCATTTTTTAATACCGTGCGAAATAAATATTTTAAGACATTTTATTAGCATGAATTCTTGACTTAGGCTAGACATAATCTAATTACATTACTTTAAGTTTTAATTCGCTAATCCTTTATTGATACTTGTTTTTGAAATTAAGTCTTCTTACTTTTTATGATTAATCATCGATTTCTCGATTCTTTCCTTATCTCTCCCTTTCCTTTCACAAATTTTTGAGCAAATGAGATTAAACGATAAATACATATATTTTTTAGTTGTTTCTATATCCGCTCGACAATTAATCGTTAAACTAAATGCACAGCATTTACATCCAGTTAATTATTGACATGAAAATGATAATGACACGGAATATCCAGCCACACTAGTCATCGAGTTAATCATGAAATGAATAGTTCGCAGCGCTCTAAGCTGTGATAGCCACATGAGAGTAAACGCGTGACACTCTTAGTTCATACCCATTTATTAACAAATTAGCGGCACGCACGAGACACGCCCGCACATTTTCACGGGAAATTTTCCAAAGCGACAACGTTACGTCATAAAACTCACGCGGATGCGTAAAAAAATTCCGCGCTTGTCTTGCGTTTGGAGAAAAATACGACGGCTGTCACCGTCGACAGACAAAATTATGTATATGTGACTGATAAACTGAGACGCGCGGATAATTTAATCTTTCTCTCTCTCTACATGTGTTTCCCTTTCTTTCTCCCTCTGTCATTCCGCAGACTTCGCTCTCCTTGCGCGTTCAAAAACCTCGCGAATTACGACGAAGCGACGCGGGTTGATTAATTACGACTGCGTGTGTGCATCCTGGCGCGGGCGCATCGCTCCGTCAATGCGTCGACGTCGACTGAGATGTGACGAGGACGACGGCGGTACGGGCGTCTTTCTGCATGACGTACTATGAGCTCGCATATTCGCGAAAGGCATTCGCGACTCTCGTATGAGTACCGCGAGAAATGCGGCGGTAAGGCGACGCCCGCGGGTAGGGATGCATGCGCAAGTGCACTCATGTGTTTGCTCGTATATGTATGCATCCGCGAAGGAGTGCACGCGCGCGCGCGCGCGCGTGTGTGTGTATGTGTGTTAGTCCTCGATTTTGAATTTTGAGCCCTTTTTGATGGAGATTTTGCGAAAATGATTAATCAAATTTTTATTAGAAAATAGTTTACTTTGAGTTTTATACGAAAAGAAGAATTCTTTTTCGAGCAAAGCGCGATTTAAAACGGGATTGACGTTCTAATATTATCACATTTAATTTTGCGTTTTCTCGAATCCGATACTCAGTTGTGCTGCACAAAATTAAATATGAAACACTAAATCAATCAGCGAAAAGAAAGCCATGAAAGATACAAAAATAATAATCAACTGAGATTATTTTTTCAGGAAATGGATACGTCTAGATAAATATCGCGCGCAAAAATTGAAGGATCAACAATAATTGATATTAGTTTTTATTGTGGCGCATCTGCTTTGCAATCAAAATTGTCGCGGTGGGTTTGCAAATCCCGAATATTTGAATCGAAACACGGGTATTTTCTCTCCTTTTTTTCTATCAGACGTAACTGATGACGACAGTAGTAACTGATTACTTATCAACGCAGTGCGGTTGAATTAGGAGGCGAAATACGCCGAAATGTTCGACGCTTTCGACATTCACGTATGTCCACTATTATACGCGTCCCCTTTTTTCTCGTTAGCATATCCCGTGCGATAGCGCCGGGAATCTCGTTCGAAAATGAACGGGATTTCAGAAAAAAAAGCGTGTTAAGCCGCGACGAGGGAAGGTGTATACATAGCAAATTGAAAAATACGGGAGTGCCGCGTAAATGCTGTTTTTACCCCGTTTTTCTCCCCTCTTTTTTTTACCCGCGACCGAGAATGGTTTTTCGGGCCACCGCCGCGCGACGGTGCGTATATTCGAACGTCGCCATGATTTATTCAAGGCATAATCCAAGAAACGGGAAGCCACGAAATAATTACTTTACTGCCAGATTCATCCGGGTTATATTTTCACGGTCGCTTTTTCTTTCTCTTTTTTACGAACGCGCGATCGATAATACTGCCGCCACAGCGACGCGACGAAATAAAAAATGTAAAGTGAGTTTTTAATCGAATTAATAGACGCGTCTGAATATTTTATATGATTTATTAAGTTAATTTTACGCATCACGCGCAATGATCAACGTTTACAATCTGTAAATATAACACTCAATCTTATTAAGTTAATTTTAGTTTTAAAGCGAAATTTTTAATTTTAAAATTGTAGGTCGTATTGTAAATTATTTCGTAACATGCGCCATTTAAATCACGAAGGCCGATTTACCTTGGCAATGAAAGCGTTTGAACGCGACAGCTGTTTAGCATGGATCGTGAATAAATTCGCGCGAGTTTAGTTTCGAATGACGTGGGGAATATTTCGTCGTCGTAAATCGTTGGCATTTATTGCGGAGCACCGTGTCGTTTGCGTGTTTATTGTTTACTTCGTGCAGCACTAAATGCGAGTCGCATAATTTTCATTCTCTTTAGTACGGCGCACGTTGATATATGTTATGTCGAATAAAAAGCCGCGGTATTATTTTGCATTCGAAAGTAATATATATGGTCGACACGTTTGTGAGGATCCTGACAGGTTCAACAAAACGTTGTTATAAATGTTATTAAATGTCGCAATAATTTGCATCAAATTCCTTTATTGTAGGAGAAACACGATATCTCGCGTTATTCGGAGTATGACATAAATGTTATAGAATAATTAAAAATATAATAGTTGCAACGCATAAGTTAATGAGACTATTTGCGATAATAAAGCGTAATCTTTATTTTGAAGCATGTTGATCTAAAAATAGATGAAATTAATGACAAATTATAATAAAAAATATAAAAAAGAAGGCTAAGCCAAACTGATTAATCGTTGCTGATATAATTTCATAAATATAATTTAATAACAAATTAAATGTTTCGACTTGTATGTGGTTACCCTTGGACATATAAATGATTAAAATATTGAATACATAAATTGATTAAAAGAGCGATGAACATACAAAACGCATGCAATTTTTTGATAAAATTATTTTAATGCATACGGTGAGATTTATCGCCAATAGTTGTCCGGATATAAAAAAACCACGGTTATAAATACGGAACAATTTTGCTGAGGGATTAAAATTTTTGCTGGATACAGATCTGAAAATAATTTTATTGGACCATCAAAATAATTGTTTTGGAAAATAATGAGCAGTGCTGCCAAAGATTTCGATATTTTAGCGACTAGTTTGAGCGTTCTACGTAGTTATTCTGATAGTTCAACAAAATTACTTTTCCAGCAAAAATTTTAGATCTTTCAGCAAAACTGTTCTTTCCGTGCATGCGTAAGAATTATGTAAGACATTCAAGTGTGATGAGCAAAAAGTTTCGACATTCTAGCAGCCGTCTTGAACGTCGTACATAATTATTTTGATGATCGTGCATGACACTTTCGTTGCGAAGTTCTCGGTCGTTGAGGGATGATTAGGACGTTAAATCCGAATGTTATTACGATTTCACGGCTCGGCCGAGGTTATCCCGGAAGGACAGGGATTATGGCTGCGGATATAGGATAATAAGGATCCAAGGAGGTAAAGACGAGAGCTTGGTCGTACGTGACTGGAATCGCGCGTTGAAGAAAGCTCAAATTACTTTGACAAACTCCGCGGCGTACGTGCTCCGTCTCTTTGCAAAAGAGTCATGCTTGTTAGAAATCAGCGGGATGTACGTACATGGCGGAAGCGAAATACGTAGGATACGTATAGTCGAAACCGAATTAATTTCTGTTATGGCGAAACTTTTCTTTCTGATGACGTCTGGAAACGTATTCCGTTTCGCAGAACTCGGCGACGCAGAAGGAATTGCGAATCGCGCGTGAAAAATTTGTTTTAAAAAGGAGAATTAAAATTTCTATTGTGTCATTCGACAATTGTGTCAAATGGACGATTAGATATTTGAGATGATATAGACATCTGATTAGATTTCATAAATTATGCGTTTTATTACGTTTTATATAAATATATGTTTATTTAATATATGAAAAATTTCATGAAGTTATAGTTCAGCAGTTTGCAGATATGAAACGAACGGGAACTAGGAGAAGATAAGTTCTGATCCTTGTGCTCTCTTTTCGCGGCGATGCATTCGCCTCCGCCTTCGCCGAATGAATAATTCTCGTATTTCAGCCGTAAAAGTCAGACATCGTGATACAATATACGGTGAGCCGAAATTCGAGGTGTGCGCGAAAGAAGCCGACGCGTCGGCGGAACGTATGTAACTTTTAAAAGGTATTGTCGCGCTGTATCGCTACGACGTCGGCCAAGTTTTCCCGCCGAAAAGTTCGTGAGACAATGACGGGGACGACGAGGTGGTTTGCCTCCTTCCATACATTCTCCGGAGCATCCCCGGAGCGCGTCGGGGAACTACCCTGTCTATATCTATCCGTTGCCGATAGCAAGTTTACATTTGCGATAGTAGTTCGAAATGTTCTTTCTATCTATCTCGTTACTTTTATCCCCGCCATGTCTCGATTTCTCGCCTGCCATGTCTCTTCTTTGCTGTAACCCCATTGGCATCGACCCTTCCTGGCCCTAGTCTTAGTATCTATCTACTCTCAGTCAAGTTACGACTTGACTGTGAGAATGTGATCCCTCGAAATCTGACTTCCCTTGTTTGCTAAGCTCGATCAGTGGGATGGATACCTACTGTCCTCGGAATTGGTAACCCGATACACGAAAGAACGATTTTGCTGAAATATTTAAAAATTCAGCTCGATATATACTTGAATATAATTTTGTTATTTTGAATCATTAAAATAATTATGTATAATGTGAGATGCTCATTAGCATCAGTATTAATTTGACGATCAATTTATTTGGGATTTTAATTTTAATGCAACTTAGTTTAGAATGTTATTGTCCACTGTGTTCGTAGCGTAGTTTGAATGTGTATTATGGATAACTGGAGTATTATGTTTAAATTTAAATATTATTAAGCACCAACATCTATTCTTTAAATCAAAATCAGTGATATTTCACTGATTTCAGTGCTATACTTATAATTATATCAATCAGTGAAATATGCACTGTCTTTCAGTAATAAGTCAGTGAAATTTCCCTCTTAATCAAAATCGCTGAAAAACAGTGAATACTCACTAATGATCACAGTTATAAGTATAGCACTGCAAATCAGTGAATAATACACTGATTCTGATTTAGAGAGTAGCTTTCACCAAATTCGGCATCGTTTAATTTATTTGATTAATTCATATAGCGATCAGGAACTTATTATTGATTATGTTCACTGGTTGCTAGAATGTTAAAACTTTTTGCAGTATTTGAACACTTAAGCATTTAACATAATTATTTTGATAATCTAATGAAATTTTCAGATCTGTATCCAGCTAAATTTTTAGATATTTCAGCAAAACTGTTCTTTCCATGTACTAATTGAATTGGTCATTTCGAAAGAATCGCGTCTCCGCAAACGGTAATTTTATATAAGAGACAAGGGGATGATGAGGCAGATGATAAAAAGACTTCTCCCGGATAGAACAAAATTAATCGTGTTATTGTGACCGAGAGATCGCAGCGATTGATGTGGAACACTCCGTACAGTGTATAGGTTCTTGGACGAATTTTATGTTCATTCTACCGTGAAACCGGCGTTTCCTATCTTTCCTCCATACGTTTAAATCGATGTAACGGGCGTTCCTGGCAGTTGGTACACGGCGCAATCGTGTACTTTAAATCGATTAATCGCGATAGGAACTGGTTGCGTGTGTAAGAACATTTCGGGGTCGGCGGCGATCACTTGAAACTTTCGGCAATAAATGTCGAAGACTATTACATGAAAATTACGCGAAAATTTCGTTTCGACGATTGAAATTTCAAATCATTCCTCGAACGAAAAGTTACGAGTTCGAGCGCGCACAGCATGCGTCTGCATGTTAAAATTATAGAAATAATTCTTTCAAGACCTCATATATAAGTTTATAAGCCAGTAATTTAACTCTCGACATCTTATTGCGGTGTCTCCGTCTCTTGTTGTTACCAATATCTCAGTTCATCTTACGTCATCCGACTTACGACTTATCCTTCAATCCGATTTTCCTCTATTCACCGGGAAACCAGAAAAGCTGCAATCTCATAGGTATTCACAGATCTTCGTGGTACTATGAGACGCTTAAGATAATATATCAAACAATAAACACTGCCATTCATTTATATATTAATAAGTTTAATATAATATTTTTTATATTTAATCGAATATATACTGACAAAATAATATACTGCAAATTTAATTTTTAATGAGAATTTAGTTAGTAAAAATACAAAATAGATATAAAATATAGAATAAATATAACTTTCTTTCGCATTATAAGAAATATTAAATATGTATATATTTAATGGATATACATAATTGTGAAAATATACATGGAAAGAATGATTTTGTTGAAGTATCTAAAAATTTAGCTGGATACAGATCTGAAAATAATGTTGTTGGCTCATTAAAATAATTATGTAGACCGCTTAAACATTTTTGCTGCAAAATGTTTTAAAATTCTAACAAACTTTGATCGTCCTATATAATTATTTTGATTCAATCATTTTGGTTCAAACAAAATTATTTTCAAATTTGTATTTAACTAAATATTTAGATACTTCAGCAAAACCGTTTTTTCCAAGAGGAAAAGTTGCCAAATATAACGGTTGCCTAAATCTCATCAATATTTCATTTAACATAAGCATTTAGCAGTTAATATTACCAACAAATATATGAAATTATTAATTTCATATATTATTAATTTTAATTATTAATTTTATTATTAATTTTCGCCACTAAATGCTGCTTATATTAAGTAAAAATATAAAATATATTTGGCAATTTTCCATAAATTAAATATCTAATACATGTTTATGCATATCAATTAATGGCTTAATAAATATTGGAAAAGGATAGTTACCAAATTGTAGTACGAATTTCCGGTAACCAAAAACATCAAATAGAATTCATGGGCGAAAGTTTAGTCTCATTCGAAGTCACTTGCATTAACTTTTATTCGAGGGGATCAATGCGCCACTGTGCGCGGCATCAGTAGTAACGGACGAAAGTGGTCAGCCGCGCCTGGACACGTTCCTTCGTAGCGCGTTCTATCGATTCCATGTCTGTTTCTTTCGGTGCGATACGGAACAGTTCTTGGGGAAGCAGTGACAATAACGGCGAAAGACCATAACGTCGTAACAGTAATAAAAGCACGTTGTCGTTGGCTGGAGATGAAATGAGCCGGCAGTAAAACTGCGGAATGCGCTGTGATGCATATAAGTCCCCATTTGTTTCAATTTGCGACGCTCGCTCTTTCGCGTTCGTCTCGTCCAACCGCGTCTTTCAGCAATCTTCTCTTTCCTCACCCCCGTTCCCGCCAGCTTTCTGACGGCGCGGCATAATCCTCCGCTGATTATTGTTACTCGACGGAGCTCCATCTTCGCGTATTATTGTTAGTCGGCTGAGAGGGCGGATTTTTGGCGCATAAATTCCAACGAGCAACCCCGCAGACAATACGCTCGCCTCGGATTGCGGTCGCGGAACTGTGTTTACCTTAATCATACGTAAGAATGCGCCTTTACGCCTGAGTTTAACGCTTTTTTATGTTAATCTATTTTTTCCTGACTGTCCCCGACTGGGAAATAGAATTTTACGAGAATAAACGACCGTCGTTACAAATGCTATTTCTGGTTGCGAGACTTTTTGATTAGAATCGATATTTCTTTAACAAAAGATTTTAGATTTACATATTTATCAGGTATGGAATTAGATTTTTATGACCGTCAATAACATTTCTTTTGTTCGCATTTATTACGAAAATGTATCTAGGAATAAAATCTAGCGAGAGTTTCCATTTTGAAAAATAATGTATTTAAAATAAATTCAGAACATGTATGAGGCAACACACATCGGGAGAACCTGGGTGTTAAATAAAGGTGATTTCGCAAATATTGCGATCGGATGATTCATGAATATCGGCTATCTTCGATGACCGCCATTGTGGCGCTTGATGCACCCATCCGCTTGTGTCCCCCGTCCCCCCGCCTCGGCTAACAACGTCCAACCTTCCCCCAGGAGGATTTTATTTTGCCCCATTACCTCCATATCGGAACGAACCGGCGCTGACGTCATCGAGTTCCATCAAGTTGCCAATTTTGCACTTTTCTCGACCCTTCGTCAACCCTCCCCTGGCACTGCATCTTCTACACAAAGCCGTTGTCCTCTGCGCGCCTTCACGTCGCGTAAATTCTCAGTATTATGCCTCACTCGAAATAATTCTTGCACGAATTTCGTTCGCGTTAATAATACAGATCTGTCTCAATTTTTGTACGTGACGTACGCCGAAATCACGCAAGATCGTTCCTTCACTCACGCACGTTAATTACGTTTTATTTATGTCAAGGCACGTGATTACGTCGGAAAGATTTAATGCTCCCGGCAATTTTGTGTGTGTTTAATGGATCTACGACCCGCAGAAAATCAAGACTTAGCGTCGAGTGTGATAAAGCTCGACTGTTATTTGACGATACATCGCGCACTACAAGGCAACATCTTCCTCCAGTTTGTTTATGACATCGCATAGACGAGCTAAACAAGGATAACGTTTGTTGTGCCAAGAAGCTCTACGTATTTCTACGGAGATAAATGGCGAATACTTCGCCGAAGACGACACAGTGTGAAGCGTGGGATATAAGGGGAGATTCAATGGGTCACGTTGATCTGATTACCGAATAATTTTCTTCAATTCAAATTATGCCCTATTTTTATACATCTTTTTATCGAGATTGTGATTTAAGATTAGGTACTTCTTTAGGTACTTCGTATTTCTTTTTGACTGTAGATCCTGCGATAAACTTGCCATCAATCTTTCTTTATCGAAAATTTTATGAGAAGTCTAAATGAGCATTTATTATTGAAGATTAAAGAACTTCGGCGAAGTAAGATTCAGTAATATAAAGGGCTGGATAAGAAGATCTGACTTTTCCAGTTAATCCTCCACGCGGAATTTATGAAAAATTAAATCGAAACTTTTAATGTCGAAAATTAAAAGGTTGCAACTATGATCTCGCGCGCCAGATTGTCGCTAAAAACAGATCTGTAGTTCTTTTTATTTCAAGAGGTAATCTGTGAAATTGTATATCAGTAATTATTGTAATTAATAAGATTAATACTGCATCCGGAAAAAGATGCTAGATTATTCCGCAAGTTAAAAGCTTCTATTCTCGTAAGAGAATATTGTCACGCGAGAAGCATTAACATATGCACATAGAAAAATACATACTATATTTAAGTAAAGATTATATGTTTCAAGTACGCTGTTAGATATGCTTCTTTTACATGTAAATAAAGCTCGTATTTATGAACGAAATTAAAAGTAATGAATGATTTAATTGAAAACTAAGTTACAATAGTTACTTCAATGTAATGAAAGTGTACATGAAATTTCATAAAATTTTATGAAAAGTACATTACACTTCATAAAGTTTTATGAAATATACATTAAATTTCATATACATGTACACAAATATATACTTTTCAGTTACAAATATATTAAATTTAATGTAATGTCATGGAATTAAATTCAAATTGTGTTACTTAAAAATTCATGAAACTTCATGACATTTTTAACAGTGTATTTCAAAAGTTCATATATCCACAAATCTATTACAAGTTCACCATAAGCATCAAATTCATTTATTCACAATATATTCTGAATCCCAATAAATTTCAATCAAGAATATTAAATTAAAATAAAAATTTAATTTCTTTATTATTAAATATTTCTTCGATAACTTTATAATATTTTTAATCAGAAACATTACATTCATATTTTGAGTACATAATAACGAATTTTTCTAAAATTTGTAATGAGTATTTTAAGATTATTATCAAAAAAATATTCTTTGTTAAAGGTAACCATTACTTAAAAGAAGAAAAGTAAACTGATATCTGAATAATCGCTTTTCTTAGCAGATAGAGTGATATTTTTCTGTGTGTATTTACCGAAACATCTTTGAATATTTTATCTTTAACGAGCGACTTCGAAGCTAAAACGAGATCGTTTCATATTAACCTACTAAGTCTCAGGAGACACCTACGAACTTTCTATTTTAAATCCATGTAACTCAGATCCTTAAATTTTTAGATTGCAATTGGTATTTGAGCATAAAAAATTGCTCTTTTCGAAAATTACTCTTTTTTCAGTGGTGGGATAAGATGCCTGGAAAAAATATATAAAATCTTTTTATATAAAAAATATTTAACTAATAAATGATTTCGTTTACCATTTTGAATAGAATAGGTTATCGATATTTTATTTGAGTGATCTTTAATAATTACATCAATGTATTCTATTCCAAGAGGTAAATGAATCATTTATTAGTTGAATACTTGCCAATGAAAAGATAGGGATCGCATTTACTCTTTTTACCTCCACTTTCAACTTTTATATCTTTTTTCTAGACATCCCACCCCATCACCGATTTTTGGAAAGAGCAATTCTTTTTATCTTTAAATATCAAAACGACTTAAAAATTTTGATTAAGAGGATTTAAAACAGAAAATTGCGTAGAGGTCTCCCGAGACTTAATGAGTTAAGCAGTCTCCGTCGCTCATTAAAATCTAAATTCGTGGTCGCGGTGTATCTTGTCTTTCTTCCTCTATCTCTCTTTAAGAGGAGAATTCCATGCAATCTTGTTTAGCTCAGAAGAGCGAGTAGTCTTTAGCCGCATCGCGAATGTAATATTACTGTTATCCACGTATGTAAAAGACGTCTTAGAACAACCACGATATTTTCCTTTTAAGGAAGCCGACTAGATATTGTAGTTGAAGAACCCTTATGAAAGGAAAAGCAATTTTGGGGCACCCTGTATGTATTTTTATCGTGGCATGTGTATATGTGCGTCCGTTTGCCAACATGTGAGCGTTTCATACGAGCTTGACGAGATAAATGGCAGACGGCGGAGATATCTGCGAAGAGCGAGGGACGTGAGAGCGGAGGTAGAAGTGAGTTTCGGGG
>JANQDE010000018.1:461139-472510 GCA_037157785.1 Cephalotes varians
GTTGGAAGAGTCCGTTTCAATTCAGATAGCGACGTCAGCGTAGGACACGTCGACTGGCAGGCTTTCGGGCAACGATCCCACCCCCTTTCCTCTTCCTTCTTTCCCGCGGAGCAGCGTGCGACAAAAAGTGGGGACGACGGGGAGGGGAGGCTGAGGGCAACCTGGCGAGCAGATAACGCGGGTGAAATGTGCACGGGCATTATTTTCCCGGGTAAATGTGGCGTAATAGAAAAAAAGAACGAGAGAGTCAGGGGGAGCGACGCGGCGATGCATACTCCCGAGTTATCCGGACTTTATTTCGCGGGGGTGAAAGAGGGTTCAAAGGATGGAAAAAGGAGACGCGCGCATTAAGCGATTTTACTTGATGCTGTTGGATGGGAACGAGAGCAATGATTGAAGACCCTTACGCGAGAATCAGGCAAGTTCACAAATGTTACCGGTGAAATTCCGATCAGTGGCGTTTGAATGAAGTGGAAATGGATGGCGTTGTCTGACTAGCGTGGAAATCCTGCGGCGGATATTGTAAGGAATTGTATTCGCAACAGTATAGCGCAAGGAATATGGCAAGGATTTTAACCTTATTAAGATCCTTTATCATTATTTTATTTTAGATTTTCTTTAGTTCTCTTTCTTTTTCTCTCTTACTTGCTCTCTTTCTCCCTTATATGAATGCAAAATTAAAAAGGTTTTCGTAGATGTAGAAGACCGAGACGCGACTTTAGTTTACAAACATGAGCGTTAAAAATTAATAAATGGAGACGCATGCTGACAACGAGAGAACCCGCAGAACGTTTTAATTATGCCAACGGAGATTTGTCCTAGAAATTGCGGGACGCTGTGAATTCTGCAAAAATAAACACTTCTTGTCATTTCTTCGTCTCTGAATATAAGAGTGCGAGTGCGTTGGCAACGAGGTTAAAAAGGGAAAAGTTAGTAAAAAAGCAACTAGGCGTCGTAAAGGAGAAGAAAAAGCGGACATACGGGACGAATATTTGAAATATTTTTGGCGAGAAAATTTCGGGAATTTGTTGCTACAGGATGCCGTGAATTCTTTCCAGAAATTTATGGATCCTCGACGAAGTCTCGGTCGGGCTTCGTGAGAGGCGAGATATAATTACGACGAAGTAAATGGGGTGGGATATTGCGGATGGTGGAAACGGAGGGGAGGTGGTGCAGACATTGTAAGAGGTGGTTTGGGAGCCGTCCGTTAATGCCGACCACGAATTATGTACACGAGACTCGAAATAACGAGCGTAAATCGATACAACAAGCCGAAAAGGAACACAGTTTAAGTTTCTACTGATTGCGCAATAATTATGTCGATTAATTACGCGCTAATGGCGAATCATTATTTACATATATTTACGTCAATAAGACCTCTCTTTTTCTTTCTCTTTCAAAAAAGTGATGACAATTGAAAAAAGAAAGTGAATGATCTTAATGAGAAATAAAAAAATTAAGATTTTTTACGATTAATGAAAAGCGTGATATTGATTATATTATACGAAAGTATTTATTTTTATAAGGAAGTTGTAAAATTTATAATATAATTATTGAATTAACGCAGATTGAATATTTTATATTAATACTTTATATTAATATTTCATAAATTTATTTTTAAAAGCATAAAAATATTTTTCATCATAAAATTATATAAACTCAAAGATATGAAAACGTCAAAGTCACGATATTTTTGATTAAAAATGAAAATATGTAGAATTCGCTACGATAGGAAAACATTTATAAAATTATATAACGAAATCTTGCATAAAATTTGTGATCTGCATATATAGGTGTTTAAACAAATAAATGTTGGGATTTTATAAAATATTCATAATTGCGTAATTAATTTCGAAGTAGTATTTCGATAAAACAATAACAATATGGCAAATTATTTAGTAATATATTTGCGGAATTAAATTTGGAAAGAAGTTATTCAATAATTGAGAAAAATATTTCATCAGTATTATGTTTGAAATATTTAGAGAAATATAATTGTGCACGAATGAATCCAATTAATCCATACATATCCTTACAAAAATACAGAACTATTCCTTATACTGGAATAAAACTAATTATAATGTAGAAATATTGTAACATGAAATATTATACATTTACCATGGCTAAATTTTAAATAAAGAGAAGATTCAAATAAAGAGAGAAATTTAAACGATTTTTAAAGTGTATATCGATTTTTCGGAAATGTTCATCGAGAATTTAAAAATAATCGGATAGTTTATTCTGACTTTTTTTTTTTTCAATATGCTGTCAATATCTCGTTCATTATATTCTTGAAAAAAAGTGAATTAGAAAATACTTATAGTTTAAAGGATTTGTCTAATTTTTGACAAATATTATCTAGAAATTTTTTTCTGATGAAACTGCTGCGTTATGGCAAATCTTAGCGCAATTATTGTGAAATTTTCGTCAATTCTTATCATTGTATAATGTTTCTACAATTTACATATTGGGGTATCTTAAGTCTAGTTTACATGTATATTGATGTATCTATTATCGATTTTTTAGATATTGATATTGATTTCTATCCAACTGACTAACTTTTTTCATTTCTTAAATGTTGTTACATACATTATAGCAGTCAATTAACGGGCTAATTATTAGGATAATTATACGTGAATAATTTTTAATATTTTTAAAAGAAAATTTAAATAAGTGATTAATTCACACAAATAAAATTTTAAACCTGTTAAATTTAAGTTTCTCTGAAGAATAAATCTGATTTTAGTTTTAATTAAAAAATGGACACATAATTTATTATTACTATTTTAATTTTAATTTAATTTAATTTTATAATTAATTATTATTATTTTTTGTTATATTTTTATATTCCGAAAGAAATAATATCGTAATTTCAAATAAAAAAAAGAATTGTTTATACAAGGTGATCGCGTTATCATTCACAATATTCGCATTGTGAAACTTGAGCCGATAGGATAGAGAAATGCAGCATAATACGTACACGCGATCGTTTTGCTGTTATTCGTGTAATACAAGATTTGAAACGCGATTGCAACAAATGCTGTGAGACGCAATCATGGTTATTAAATTAACAATTGCTAGATTGCGCGTTTAATGAACTCCCACAATTAAAATCGTAAGATCGAAACGAATAAACCGATAAATTGTCGAAGCAGATATTTATTCTTCTATTTTACTCGCACAATTACATACGTAGTAAAGTGCGTACCGCGTGAGGTAAATCTCGGGAGAATTGTGCCGCGCAATCGTCTTATTCACGTAATCATAATTAACTATGTTCTCGCGAGTGAATGTTGGGCGAATGCAACGAAGGAAGCTGACAATAAAAGGAGACTTGGGATATCAGGCAAAGTAACTATGGGAGGTAAAATTTATTATTTATTACTTGCAAATTTGATCATTTATTTCCATGACTGTTGCACTTCGGATAATATTTTCATCATTTTTACATAGCATCATTTTTACATAGCAAAAATTCGAAATTTTCGACATTATTAAAATTTATTACGATTTATGATTTATTTATTTAAGCATTGTTAAAGATCATTAATATAATTTATTATAAATTATATTTAAGAATTTTTAAAATTATGTCATTTTATTAATTATCTACTCAAAGATAAGAAATTACATGCGCGCAGTAATTATTTTTTGAAATATTAATTATTTTCAACGCGCTTCTATAATTTAGAGTTTATTATATTTGTTATTATATTTGTTATTATATTTGTTAATTACATTTGTATTACACAGATCAACGTTAGGTTAGGTCTACAACTCCATTATTATATATTGCACATCGGTTATAGTGACAAATATTTTTATTTTAAGTTGAGATTTATAATGGATTTATCAAAATTGTATCAAGAATATACAATGTCATATATAAATTTAATATTTATAGATTTTTATATCTGATAATAAAGTCTTTGAATAGAATAATGATTTATTTAATAGGTCTTTATTTAAGAAAATTATTAAATAATTTGCGAAAAGTAATTAAAATTTCGCCGTTATTAATTAACTTATTAATAAACTGGCTGTTATGATATGTATAATATTTAAAATATCTGAGATCAGAGAAAAGAATCAGCTAGGGAATAAAAACTAATTTTACTTGATAACATCAATAAATACATGATTGGTACTTGTGTAAGCAGACTTGACTTTCTATGTAATATCACGTTTAATTTAAACTTGCTTATAACTTATTATGACGTTTTTGTATCAGATTTTTTTGACTTTAATTAATCTCTAAAACACGCTGCTAAAATATTACACGCGATGACTATGTGAGATACCTTGTATAATAATTTCTGAAACAACGTGTGATACGGTATTCCGGTAACTGACGTGGCGCCTTTGCATCCTTTTCGCGAGAATGACATTATTATGGCATGATTAAATTCTGTATGATCTAGAAGTGATGTACGTCGTGGTACATCATTGCGAGCAGGTTTATCGATTTTCAGTCCGATAAAATAAGGACAGATTTAAAGCAAGTGAGAGAGAGAGAGAGAGAGAGAGAGAGAGAGAGAGAGAGAGAGAGAGAGAGAGAGAGAGAGAGAGAGAGAGAGAAATGTCATCTCTGAGAATACGGAGTAACAATGTTTCTTAAAATATCTTTCATTCCAATATCGCGTATAATATGTCGTTAATTGTGAAAAATGTCTCTTTTTAAAATATCGATAATGATTCAAATAACGCGTCATATTTCCTATATCTCGTCTTGTCAAAGACATTATTTTACACGTCTTGAAATAGATAGAGCAATTACTGTAATTCAATAATTTTCAAGAATGTTATTGTTTTTCGCTCGAACTGGTCTCAGATTATTTATTTGCAGTACATTTGTTTTAACACTAAAGTAACAAAATGATAGTATATAAGATTTATGAAAGTTATTTAATATCTGAGTTTTCTTGCGAGAAATAAGAAGAAAATAAAATCTCCGATAAAAATATCGAAGTGTTCGCATTCGTTGCATAGATTGCAGCGAATACGAGAGACATTTCAAGAATATCCGTTCATATAACGTACAATCGTGGGAGGCAGCGTGTGACGCACATGTTACAATGGGGGCGAGACTGCTACCGGCGCGTCGTAAAAGCGCGTTGTCGCGCCGTTTTCTATCTGTCCAAGCGTTCTCCCTAGCGAAATAACGAAGGGCGGACAAAGTGGGCCGCCGAGAAGCGAGTCCGGCCCAAGGATAAGTTTCATCGTGAGCGTAAACTACGCGCATCGCTCACCCGGACGTGAGCGTGACGGAAAGTAAGGGGGCGAAAGTGCAGGAGAATATTGCGGGGGACGGGTAGAAATGGCACGGTGTGACACGCGGACATGAAGCGAAGAGCTAGGATTACACTCCGTCCATTAAAAGACTCGTGTCTTGCCGGCGAGCCGGCGAGTCCGTCATCTTTGTGTGCGACCAACTGGTTTTGAAATGGAGTTGCACACACGACGCCTTCTCGCTATAAACGAGATGAGACGACGTTTCTTGAGAACTCGATTGTTCGTTGCATGGATGCGGGGATATCACGGTTATAGCTTGCGGGTACGAGAGAAATATTGGCTGTCGGTGAAGCTGTGGCGCGACGTAAAATGGAGATATATATCAGACTGACACTTTGCACAAAGCAACATTATTTGTTTAATATATACACAAATTTATTTGATAGAGTATCTTTGCGTTTAACATAGAGAAATAATTGTTGTAATTCTACTAAAACTCGGAAGCGTGGAAGCAGCAGAATCTGCTATACGTGATATACACGTGGAAAGAGAAACGAAAACAATGTCGTTCTTCTCCCTTTTTCACCAAACGCACGAGTATTTTTCGCCTCTGTACACTATTGCATGAATGTGTAATGGAACAAGCGAGTGCACGCACTTTGAATGAAATATAAACGAACATATTTCACTCGCAGCGCGTCCGTTCGGTTGTTCCTTTACACCTCTGTACGGTAATATACATGAACGATACAGATACTCGTGTATTTTGTACAAAGAGAAACTCGAAATATAGCCTACTCTCTTTTATGTCGCACCTGCTTCAACGTTCAACGGTGTCAAGCCAAACAATGTTCCAAAATCATTTGCACCATATCTACTTTGTTTGACAGATCATACATGACGCGGCACAACTCTAGAATTAATTATTTCATGTAAAATATGTATAATCGAGAGAATTTTCGGAGTAATACAAATATATGGCTACGTTAGTTGTAACTGTTTGTAACTTTTTTTTTATAGTATATAATTATTTTTATTTTGTTAGTGGATCTGACTGGTTGAAGCCGATCATAAAATTAATACATCGCAAACTACTAAAGCGGAGCAATTATTGCTTTACGTGTTGTTAAAGCAGAGTGATAACATGTGGCATAACAATCGCGCTTTGGCTTTAGCAAGCGTAATGATCCCATTGATTATGTTAATTATCTATAAAATAGAGTGCGTATTTCGGCTTGTCAGTCACGACGCGCATCATCTCGATGCGGATTGCTCCTAAAGCAAGTTGTAATTTGGGGGTAGCGCGAATATTATTTCACGCTTATTTAATTTCACAAATGTTTATTTTGCGAAAAAATTCTTCGTTAGTTATTAACAAGCGGCTACGTATGAATTACACGCTCCACATTATTCTGCAATGAAGAATGCTGGCACGCTGGCTATGAGTAATGGAAAGTCAGAGGGAAATAAGAGCGAAACAAAAACGACGATCGCGTGCAATAGGTCGCGGGACCACGGTTGTAATGGCACAACGCCGGCAAAGTGAAAACGAACGGCAAAAAGTGTACCATGGAGGGGCACTGTAAGCGGAAGGTGGCCGGCTTAAGGGAACGTCAGTTAGTGTGGCGGCGGAACAAATTGTCACTAATGCATCGTGAGAAAAATATAAGTATCGGTCACGTTGTTCGACAGCAATATTCTCGCTCTCAACATTAGAAACAACAAAATATTAAAATCGGTAGCGTTGGAAGAAGATCTTGCAAAAGTGAAATAATACAAACCTCGTTTTTCAGCCTGCAGCAATATCGCGCTTTGAAGTAAAAATCGAATACCGTTCGAGGCACGCAAATAACCGGCACGTGTAAAAAATATATCGTAACTTTTGCTAGAATAGTCTAAATATTTTCGAGAGCATCCGCCTATGCCTGACAGGTTCGCGCTTTCGACGCGCGAAATGGAGGACGATTCTCTGTGTAGAAAAATATCAATTTTATGTGGAACGGACGTTTTTCTTTGTCGCGATAAACGTCAGAGAATATCGCATAATGTAAAAAAAGTTAATGAACCGTTTCGTTATAAAATATCTCCGTACTTTGATCGACGTATCAAAGTTTTTTGTATATTGCAAATGGTATCTTGACAGTTCGATCGATGATCGATTTTGCCTCGTTACATTTTGATTGACGTACTGCATATTTCTTCTCATCGATATTAAAATGCGATTTTACTCGGATATTTTAATTTGACGACGTAGATTAATACGCTTGTTTCTTGCTGAATGCTTGTCGCTTATATCTCTCTCTGCATATGAGTTTCTCAACTGCCAATAATTCGCAAATGTTCCGAAAAACATGTACGGTTTGCTAAGTGCGACGAAGAGAGGAAATGCGATCGATATCGCGTCGGCAAACGCGCGGGGCGACGTTTTGTATAAATATTTACGAACATCGGATCAGGTCAGAGTTAATGGCCGGTGGACCTTGCCATTTCGTCGTATCTCTCTCGTGCGACGAGACAATCGATAGGCAAACTGTTTCCGAAGCACGATCGCGGTTCGAAATTTCCCAGAGGCGTCGAACGGACGCGTCAATAGGAGAAAACTCACCAACACGACGGCACGGAGGCGGAAATCGCGATGGTCGTTTGGAAATGAGTCTAGAGGAGGTGGTTGGAACGTATCGCTAATATACGACGTGTCGAGGGGAAAATCGGTAACGAGAGTTGGTCGAGTGCTCGCGGCGAACGGGGATAACGTCAAAGGCCAGCTGGGTAGATAGAAATGCGAAAATTAAAATAAACGAATCAGCGGGGTAAAAAAAAGGAGAATGAGAAAAATATATAAATCCGCGGAAGCTGACCAGGAAGAGAGCCCGAGGGGTTTATCGCGCACAAGGGAGAACGACTCGATGGGGAGGAAGAGCGAAAGAGGGATAGATGAACCAGAGACGGATGGGTTTAGTGAATGAACGAGCGAGTGAGAAAGATACCACCGGTTTCTGTATGAGTGTGTGCTGGCCCGTTGGTGGATCAACTTTTGCACGAGTGTGAGCGTGTACATAAATCGGTGAACGTGTGCACGCATCGCGGTCGCGCCCGGGGGAAACCTGTTTGAGTCGGGGTTCGCAAATTGAAACCGTGCCGCCGCGTCTGGCGGCTCGCCCGGAAGCTCTCATCGAAGGTATTAATTCGATCGAAAAAACCGAAAGAGTTCAATTGGAGAGAATCGAGCGGAGTACCGGATAGACAAGGTAGATGGTCGCATCCTCTCGAATCACCGGGGTGGATCTTTCGAGCAATCGCGATGCATCGCCGGTCCGCATCGCCGGTCTTGCTTTACAGCTTCCGACCTAAGGGAGGAAAAGAATCATTCTGCCATTTTTTCCGTGTACCAGAATCTTCTTTCTTTTCTTCCCATTGTTACGCGGAGGTGAATATCTGATCGATTCCTCTTTGAATTTTTCTTTGGAGAACGGAAATGAAAAAAATCGCAGCACTGAAATTGTCAAGATTTTATTCTCGTTAATTCTTGAGTTCTCAAGTTAATTCTTATTTGGTTTAGATCTCTGGTAATATGCTTTTTCATAAACAATACGTTAAAAACTGAAATGAAATGTATTATAATATAGGGATATATTATATTGCGATAAATTTCATTGAATTTCATTCTGTTGAATTTTTTTATGCGAAAATGTCGCAGAAATTTTTCCGTTCCCCTGAAACGTTCCCTACGAAACTCTCTTTCTGCCCTGGGAACACTTGCCTGGGAAAATTTCCCAATGGCGCATTCCCATCGGTGGATAAACCGAGCACGGTTATTGCGCGATAACACGAGTTTCGCTCGTGACCGTTCGAATTTTCCGCGAGATCGAGGTTTGTCGAAGCTCTTTCTCTCTCTCTCTCTCTCTCTCTCTCTCTCTCTCTCTCTCTCTCTCTCTCTCTCTCTCTTCAACTGTCGGAAGAAAAAGAAAATAGTCGGGCAACTTCGGTTTTATTAAAGAGCGCGAACTTTGGACTTGCGCAAGAAGAGAAAACGATGTAATATGTCAACGGCATGGATAATGAAGCCGAAGAAATAACGTCCACCTCTTGCTTCCGTGGCGTTGTCGAGTGCGGAGGGGACAGGAAAAAAAAACGGAGAAACTTCCGTTCGCTTTTATCCGCTTCGCATAGTAATTTCCTAGAAATGAGTTTCGTGTTACTCGTAGCTGGGGCTTCATTGATTACATTAATTCTTGTAAAAGTTTGATATTGAGGAACGCGAATGGCACTATACCGCGAATGAATTCCATCCGGTTATTCAACTTTGCGAGATAACTGTAATATAGTATGATGAACGGATTACAATACGTATGGAATTATATTTGAATCCGCATTTAATATCTTTTAATTTAATACCCCTCGCAATGCGTATATAAATTGGGGAACAAATAATTTAACTTTGCCTCTTCTTCTCTCTTTTTTTTATCTTGTTATTCCTTATTCTTATTATTCCTTTCTTATATTTCAGCTACAATTCACAAAGTTTATCTTAATAATTATCTGAAAATTAATATATATATATAAAAAGTTAGCGTAACTTGGCTATTATTTCGTGTTCTCCTATTCTAGCGATACGAGGGCGAGCAGAACTGTCTCGTCATCGCAACGGCTAATAGGAAGGGACATATTTTTTTAGTCATCCCTTACACTATAAATATAAGATGTTTGAGAGAGAAATCGCGCGATCACAGGGAGGGCATGATATCGCAAAAGGACGACGTATCGCTCGTTCAGATAAAACGAGCATGTCCATCAGCGGCAGCCAACCGGCGAGCGGTATCGCCACCCGGTATCGTCTATCGACTCGGTATTATCTCGAGCGGTGCTCGCGCAAATGGCGCGAACATCCGCGAGACTCCTTCCTAACTTATCGTCATAGGAAGTGGCCCACTCATCCTCCTTACCGACGAGTTCACCCTCCTCCTTCTTCGCATGAGGAGACCTCCCTCTTTTCCTCGTCGATCCCGCCACACTTCGACGTTCCTTCCGTTTATCCCGTCTGGTGCGAGGTAAAAGACTCTTCAGAGGCTGTGAGATCTTCTCTTCATGGGATGGGTTAAATCTCGCGGGCGGAAAGGATATCGTTTTTTCCTGTCTCCAAAAAAAAAGTATTACGAGTCCACTTCAAAGATCGGCGAGTTTATGGCACTCCGCGGCGTCAAGTCAACGTGTCTTTCGAAGACGTGACGTGCAGCATTTGTAGGAAGCTGCCAAAGATATTTTCAGCTTCCAGAAGCTACGGTAAACTTGGATATCTTTTTTTAACTTTTGATCTTCGGGCGACTTGGCAGTGCATTTGATATGTTACATAAGCATTGCTTTTTGAGCAAGATAAATATAAATCGCTGCGACACGACTCGAATGCATGGCCGCGATTCTTGTATAAGTAGATACGGAAAGTCGCCGAATTAAATTTTTTAATACAATATTTGATGCGACACTCGAGCGAACGCACATATTCTTACGTGTCACAAGTGCGGATATCACGATGCTCGCGGACGGCTCTCAATATCACCTGTTACCGCTTTCGAAACGAGAAGTTTCATTTATCGCATATCAACCTTTGTGCTCTTGTCTTCCCCCGTAATTCCGACTGTCGTGTCTGCTGCCAGCCGGCTCCTCTTTCGTTTCTCGCGGCTCCTGGATCTCTTTCGCGGCCTCTCAATGCTCTCTACCTTCAGCTTGTCGCGGATCATCCGGCTTATCGCGATTCGAGAGTTATCAAAATTCCAACAAAGACGTTTGAGCTATTATCTCCCGATAAGAGATAAAAATTGTACGCGCATTAATTGTTACGAGATTTCGAAAGATGTAAATTCAAAGTAACGTTTACGTGTTTATTGTTTCAAACGAATGTGAACATTTAAACCATAATGATATCCGACGTCACGGAAACATCATGAAAATGCGTGAAAATGCAGTATTTTAAGGGGAGGCGCATTTCGCGCGTGGTGTTTCGATAAATCGGGTTTACGCTTGACACTTATTACACTAGACCTTTATCGTACGTTTACATTATCGTGCAGGGTGAATTACGTCGCACGTTGCATGCGCGCATTCTGTGATGTGCACCCGCGTTGCGAGAAATCAATGCTGATGA
>JANQDE010000018.1:472550-494422 GCA_037157785.1 Cephalotes varians
GAAGGACGGTAAAGTTCACTTTGAATCCGCGAGAGCAACAAGTGCAAGAAAAAAAAAGGAAGCTATGAGAAAAGTTGCCACACGCGGGCGATACAGTTTTAGAAAAGTGCACTGTCGCACTCGAAAGAGAGAGAGAGAGGGGTAAGCGGGCGAGAAATCAAAATGGATGGGATGGCGGTGAATAAGGGCGAGCGGGGGCATGTCGCAAAGGCGTAAAAGAGATTCAAAATACGTCATATAACAGCCATTTTCAGAAAACCGCGCGAAGTTTGACGGAGGCTTCTTTATACCGCGGCTCCCGCGGTCGGGACAGGCGAGAGTTTTCCGAGAGGTAGAAGACTCGCCGAAGTAACCTAGTTTCCTCCACTCCCGCCTGCACTTACTTAGCCGGAAAAGTTTATGTGCGCGTAAGGGTAGCGACAAGAAGCGATAAAAATCCGTCACGTGTCTCACGAATATTTTTTCGTGTCACTCTCGGTACTCTCGGCGGAATGTTTTTCCACAAATCTCGTTGTAAAATCTCTTGGTACTGGCGTTTGTTACTACTGTAAATTCGCGAATTATGTTGTATTAGTTTGACCGTTTACGGTTGATGCTTACACGCGTATCGCGGGTAAATGAAATAAAAAAAGAGCCAGGCACAATGGTGAAAAGCGTTAAAATAAAATGTCGCGGATATGCGAAAGCGAGCACACGCGCGGTACTGCACTCTCGAGGTGAAATTCGATCTTGTCGAATCGAGAGCGGTCCCAACGATACGGAGCGACTCTAAAACCATCGGCTAATCCGATTAAAGCATTTCCGAGGCGCATGTATGTACCGTGCGTTCGGTGTAC
Source organism: Cephalotes varians (assembly GCA_037157785.1). Lineage (NCBI taxonomy): Eukaryota > Metazoa > Arthropoda > Insecta > Hymenoptera > Formicidae > Cephalotes > Cephalotes varians. Next base: position 473,387 of record JANQDE010000018.1, read on the forward strand.
TCTCTTTCCATCTCTCTTTCCTTCTCTCGTCGCCACTCTCCCGTCCCTCTGTCTCGTTCTCTCGTTTCTCGTTCTCTCGCTCTATCAGCGTCATGGTGGTCTCTTCCTGTTTCATCGGTGCTCTCACTCATGCACGCCGTCCCTGCAAATAGTCGTCAGTGAGGTGAGATCCCGAGGTTTAGCATCCAAATGGTGGCAATTTGCAGCAGGTGATAAAGGTGATAAAGGTGACGCAGTGGTTGCACAAGCCCGGTACCAGTTATCCCCTACTAGCCGCCGCATTCCACCATCTCCGTCACTCGCCGACCACCCCCTGAGGTGTTAAGCTTCTAAATAGCTACCCCCTTCGCCAGGTCGAGCTACACCAGAGTCGGTTAGCTACATCGTGTTGATAGTAACGGCTACGCCTCACTCGCAGGGTTGAAATAGTCGCTCGCAGTCTGTTACTTTTAAATTAACTTTGATTAACTACTTTGATACATTAATCATATTCTACGATGTCTCAGATGTTTCCTCTACATCGTTTGATCCTTTCGAGACTATTTTTTTTTACACTTAACTATTTCATAATTAAAAGTTAAAAGTTAAAGATTTATAAATATGTGTGTATGCGTGAATTTTCACAAATTTTTTCACAAATTTAATCATGTAGTTAATCAAGGAATTTTTTGAATTGATTGATATTTAGAATATGATTTATCTTTAGAAATTTAGAGAAAGAAAAAATTTTTAAATGCGTAAAGAATTATTTAACAATGTCTTAGTTTAGAATATCGAAATGGAGGTAATACGCATAAATTATAATCTTTTTTTAAAAATGTCCCAAATGAGCTGCAAATGAGATATCTCGAAAACCAGGCCACCTTTTCAATAATATATAATCACGTACCTTAACATATATAATTTCTATCAATATTCACGATATTAATATTAATGTAATTTATAATTACAATTAATTATAAATTATAATTATAATAATAATTATGATATATATAATTAATTCGTAAGCTAATGTAAAATGGTTATTGATATACTACTACTACTCGCTTCGAGCGCAACGTAAAGTACTTGTAGATCTCGATGCACGAAAGTGAACAGGAAATACGTGTTACATGTGGTAGGCGAGCACGTGTGTGTATGTGTGTGTGTGTCTGGTAAACCGTTCGCGAAGGCGAACGAGAGGTGGCGTCGACTAAGGTCGCTCTGTATCGGAAAACAATTCCAACGTTCGCACCTGCGGGCTGGCACGTGCGAATTAGGCTAACCCCCCGCTCGTCGTCTCCCCCGCGTGCATCTTCGGCTGTTCTCCGTTCGTCGTATCGTTCGCACCGGTGCGCAACGACGTACAAACCTAATATCCGGGGCTTACCTGGCTAATTAAGGAGCAAGTCTAATGACCTCCGTATCATACTTGCGCCTGTAATCACCCTCTTAACCGATAATCAAGCCTGATTCCCGACTCGGGCAAACTGAATTCTAGAAAGATGAGATTCGCACTTAACGTTGCGCCTCCGTGAACATTAGAAGCCCGGATGTTCGACTCATTATTCAGATGTGCATTAGTTCCATGCAGATTGCAACTAGCTGATTTGAGTACAAACACTTCATATGTAGAAATGTTTTGTATAAAAAACACAAGTGCCGCAACGAATCTTAACACGTTCCCGTCGGGGCGTTTATTTGACATAATTCCGAAGAGGTGGATGGACCCATGTCTTTCATTTCCCAAATGACGATTGTTTTTTGGAAGGTTTAGTATTTTTTAGCGATGATAACATTAGAAGAACACAAGAAAAACCATTTGTGATTTGAATCATGGCGATCCACCGGTCGCCCCAGTGGGAACGTGTTAGTCTAGTTTTAAATAACATTTTATTTATATAAGAATGTTTTATTTATACGATCTATTTAAATCTTATCACTTGCTAATGATAATTGACGCGAATCTTTTTTTAACATCTAGGACAAACCGATGTATGTAACACTTACATTATCGACTTTTATTTAGAACTGTTATGATAATGTCAACACCTCGGTGTCGTTTAGATTAAATTCTATACGAGATATTCAGTTATCAAATTACATTATCGAATTGTTTTTATCTGAATTGTTGCGCAACCATTTATCGGGAATATCGGCGAGGTGTATATTGGGCGCAGAAAAAGTATTGTATGCTCAATTGCCGCGAAGGCATGTGTATATGTACGGTGAAATCTCTCCTATAACCATTCTTTCATGTCGCCAATAAACAGCACGTGGTGAGAAAAACGTGGCGCGCGGAAGAGCGCTAATTAAGAAATTAATTTTCCATTTCGCATTGTTTTCCACATATTGCCTTAATCAAAGTTGGTTAATGATCAAAGGAATTTAAATTACTATTCAGTATTAACGTGAGGACCAAAGAGAGACGCGCTGCGGTAGATAGCGTATATAAGTGTGTATGTATATGTGCGTGTGTATATATATATATATATATATATATATATATATATATATATATCTGAAGGGACATGTTCGAGGTGCAGATTGCATCTTCAGAAGCATCTTGACGTTGCGAATTCCACGAATTTCCGTCATCTTAGAGACGAGACACAGTTAAAGATCAGGTTATGAGGGTAAGCACCGTCAGATGATATCGACCCGCTTATGCATGATAAATGCATTTCAAATGTAATTATCAAAGCCTCGTGTTACCGCAAACAAAAACCTGATCGTAGAAATAATATATATAGTGAAAAACAAAAATATGCTATTTTATATTTTACGTTTTGTATTTTACGATCCGATTATTTTAAATGGAGATGAGAGTAGCAAGAATTTTGTAAAAATAATGAAAACGTGAATCGTTTCGAGTTTGTAAATAAATACTCTTATCTTTTACAACGCTGCGGTAGAAAGTTTAACGTCATCGATATTCCACAGGTTAACGTGCTTACGTAAATAGGTATCAATATTGGAACTCACGTGCGGATTTCCGCGCTTACACCGTGAATTTGTAAGTTGCACCGGGACACCCCGGAATCGAGTGCGCGCAGCGAATTTTATCTCCTCTCGTCGGAAGCGGCGAAGCGGAGTGCCGCCGCGTACCGTACATGTCGCTTCCTGCCGCGTGAAATGAAAGCGGAATACGAAACGCCGAGCGTGCCGTTACGAAATTATAGGGGATGGCGATACGGGGTTGGAGCAATGTCGATGCAACGCGCTTTTCGTACGAGTCTTCCCTCCTGGGATCCGAGGATCGTAAGGCATCCACGCCCGCTCTCGGGCAGATTCCCGAAAATGCGAAATGTTTTTGAGAGCTGCGATAAGGCTGGGCCCTCTCTGAAAGTGTTATCGCTAAATAAAATCCGTCCAGCATACTGCAGATGGTACCGTAACCTGTTTATATGTCGCCGTAACGAATCATCAAACTGCAAGTTTAAAGCGCGATATTTTGTCTGTTTAAGCTTCCGTTAAAGATGGAAGTAAGAAATATGTAATAAATGTACATACGTATGTAAATATTTATACGGATATACTTTTTTAAAATGCACGTATTTATATATATTAGATGGTTGGAAATGGAGTATAACAGTACTTACAGAATAAAATGTTGGTTTTCAAAGAAAACGCAAGCTCCTACGTGAATACGTTCCTTTTGGCAGAATTACTTATGAGTTAATCTGCATATAAGTACGCGCATTTGTCGAATTGCTACGAATTTTATATTTTTACATCTGGATGCGCATTTTATGCTGTTCCATTTCACGTTGTATATTATATGTTAATTTACAGGAAACTATGAAAAAACGCGGGACCATTGTATCTTGAGACGAAAAAAGAAGTTCCTCGAAGAGGCACCTTAAGTAATAAGTATCCGGCGCATTTAAAACGAGACTTGAAATAATGCACAGTCATCATCTTTAAACGAGCACTTTAAATAATAAACGTAAAATAGTATTGTAAAATTTATTTTCTCCAGACATTCTTCTTTTTAAATAAGAAATTAAAATTATATGAAAATTGATAATTTTAATTGTGAATGCAACATATTTTCTCCTTAAGTTATAAAAATTTCATACCAAAATGTATTTATATTTTTCCAAATTCTAAATATTGAAACGAGTTCAATGTTCGCTATTGACGCATGTACAAGAACTCAGACAACTGTCTAGACGTCTTTATGGCCGATATACTGTTTTAAGATGTTAATATAGCTCCGATTGGTGATTGGTTTATAATATTTTAAGACGGTCTTAAATATAAGAATCGATTATGAATACCGCCCTATGATGTCTTTTATACATGCGTTGTCTGAGAATATATCTCTGTGAATGAACACATGACAACGGATGCGAGCCTCACTCATTCAGAGACATTTATTTTAACGCAAACATTGTATTGTAACGCAAACAAAAGAAAACTTGACGCACATGACCAGAAAAAAAAACACATCCGAGATCGTTATTGTATATTTTTACGCGTCAAATCATCCAGTGGTAAAAAAAACTAGTTTATAAAAATTGTTCGCGCACATACGCGGGCTTTATGCTCTACAACAAAGCAGGATTTTTTTGGTATGCGCGGTAATAATAAAATAAAATAAAACAAAACACCTAGATCCAATATTCTTGCAGAAATAAAAACAATACGCCTCTAAGTATCAGATTATATTTTTATTAAAAAATATATAGAAAGTTGAAATTGTTTGATAGAAAGAGAAGTCTAATATATTTGAGAGAAAAAGATAAAAGTATTCAATTTCAAAACTCGAGAAAAGTAAAAATACAAACCTCGTAACTCGGGATTCTGCTTCGAAAACTATAGATTACGCATAAAGAACGATCTCGAGTAATCCATCCATCATGCGAAACTGTTCGATTCTTTATTTTTTTTTTTTATAGAATCGGTATTTTTAGCGAATTGCCTCGGTGCATCAAAAAGCCATCAGAAGCCTCAAGTTCTTGCGTTCGATCCGTTTGATAGAGGCAACGGCGTATCGTCACTTTTCACACTCGGTCTCCCTCCTCTCCTCTTCCGCGTTCAAATATTTATCTCGCTTCTATTGTCAAAGTAATATCAGGCAATTACAGGAAATTCGAGCGAACTTTGGCAAGCAATTGCCTATTGGCTTCGCGCTTCAATACGAATCGATCAAATAGCTATGAACTGAACGATTTATACCCGAATGTCTGGATACACTTAACACACGCACATACATACACACTCTCTGATCTTTACTTAATTGTGATTAGCGAAGTTTATCTAATATTTGTGCTAACACATTTCTATCGCATCAATCTTTCGTAAAATATATCTGCGGTTCAAAACATCCCGTTAGTTCATTAAATCGTCGTTTAACTTGTGCCACGCTCGCCAGGAATATCGTCCTGAGCTACAGAGATAACGCGATCTCAGACGAGCTATTCATAAACTTTGCTCTTCGCACTTCCAGTTATGATTATTATTTCCGCATTATTGCTGGCGCAATTATTTTCGCGGCTTAGCCGAGGTAAAACCAACGCCGTGTAAATAATTACTCGGCAATTACGGTGCAATTAAGGAAAATTAATAAAGCGCTTGAAGCTGCACGATTCTTCTCGTTGCGTGCGTTATATTTCAGCCGTGCAAGTAGATTAAGTATGCTCGTAGAATGATTTACGTAGAAATAATTTCTTCTCCAACCCTAGGTTTGATTAAGGATGTTTGTTCGTGAAATTTAATTAGAATGTTTAGTTGCCCTAAACATAACCATCATAATAAATAATTAACAAGACAACATTAATGATATTAAACATAATTAAGAAATGCGAAAATAAATTTTTGGAAAGCGTAAGCGGTTTAAATAAATCTTTGTGTCATTGAAAAAAGAACAAACGAAAAAAGAATTACAAAATAATTTCAAAAATATATGATAAGTAAAATTTTACGGCGGATTAACAAATTACTCGCCTAAAGGCGGACGGTAATGAAAATATAGTAAGTCACAAAATTCTTTGAAAATTTATGCGATCTCATATAAACCAGATCGTTGGCAGATGGCTATTGTACTCTACTCTAATAAAAAAATGCAGTTACGATCTTTATCGCGTGTCATTCTCGTAGCACTACGTACATATGATAGCGTTGGTGCATCGTTAAAACTGCGCCACAGTTGCGCATTTTGGCTGATTTATAGTCTGCGAAAAATAGTTTTCGAATTTTGGGCAGCCGAATAGTGGAGCCATACGTCCAATTACTCGACCATTGCTAACCGTTGCGTCGCCGTTAGATTAATAATAGATACAGTATTAAAACTAAACAGATGCTATATTAAAGCTTGTGTACGCGCCAACATTTTGATGAGTAAAAATAAGTAGAAACAGGAGACATGAAAACATATATATAACATATATGAAGAATACAGAAATAAAACTTACATGTTTTTTTTTTCCAAGATGAAGAACACGTTTGTGAATTTGTATGAGTGTGATCTGGATTGTAAATTAAATTTAGGAATGTCATATATCAGTTTTACGTATTTATCTCAAAATACTTCCTATACCTAGTGTATTCTTTTCAACTCTTTTAGCACTTTATATTTTATTAATTTAGAGTTGTCAACGTTACGCTAGAAGCAATAACCAAACGTTTATGTTATCTAATCAATTTAAGCAATTCGCTATGTAAGTCGCTATGCTTTCCCCCCTTTTTTCATAGAATTTGAAGATCCAATAGAATTTTTGAACCGTTTCGGATATTTGTCCACTTTTTAAGATATCGAATGAATAAATCATTTCTCGGTAAAAGGGAACGCGTTATATATAATAGAAAGTGTATATTAAATATATTCTTAGAGGATAACGAAGTATTGGATACAGTTACGATTTTTGCATAAGATTCAGTTCGAGAATTTAAAAGAATACTTCATCGCGTATACGAGCGAAGCGAGCTCGAAAATTTTATAAAGTTGTCATCTTGTACCCACCAAGTGAAACTCAATGCCAAGTTTTGTTAGACACTAGAAGTTCAGAACTATGTACGGAGTTTGACATGTGTGAGTCTTCCGAGCAGGTGTAACCGTAATTTAGTCTCCACGTTTCACTTAGAGGAGAAGATCACCTGCTTTTGTTCTCGTAGGATGCCTTGAATAAACGCGCCAGATGTCTGGGAAACGGGACGATTCAATTGAATGCGATGCTATAACTAAATATAGCTTTCAGCACTGTGTCACTTTCTGTATTGTTTCTCAGACATTTGCAAAATGATTTATCGCTTAATTTATCGAATAAAGTTATATAACGATCTTTTTATGAGAGTTTGTATTGTGTAATTGCACATAGATACATAGATCGTGTTGAGACTATATGTAAAGAAAAAATATATACAACACTTAAACGAGCAATGAGTTCTCTTTGGCATTTGAAGTTTGAAATATCTCTCAAACTTAATTGACAATTTTCTTTTTCGTTTTCTCTGGCGTTCAAGCACAACCCTCAAATTGCTTAGTTAGCATCGTTGCACAAAAGCCCGTGAAAAGCAAAGATCTTTTTAGGTGGATGCAAGTGCAGACTTACCAAACATTAAAATTGGGATAGATAATTTAACGGTAAGAAAGAGATATTAGAAGAAAGAGAAAGAGAGAGAGAGAGAGATGCGGGAAAGATGAGAAAAGGAGAGATAAAAGAGAAATGAGAAAGGTAAAGGGAGAGAAATGAGAGAGATAAAGGGAAAGAAAGAGAGAGAGAGGGAGGTAGACACCTCGTATAATATTATCGCTGAATGTTCTTTGTGTCGAAGTTCGACGAACGATGAGGGGGATGAAGAGAAAAGGCTTGGCAAAGGGCGTCGGGCGTCCTTTTCGGTGTATAACCGAGCTAGGTATTTGAATGCAAATTCAATCGCGCTCCGGTGAATTTTGCAACGTGATCCTCCCCCGGAGCCGGGGCTGTCTTTAATTCATGAACGATTCGCGCGCTAAAGGTATCGAGGCTGGTCAAAGTCTTTCGACAAATTAAGCTGGTCCGTGGGCGCTGAATATTGGAAGAAAATCCGATACTGTGCGGAAAGTACTGCGTGTATATAGTATAGCATTAAGGAGAGAGTCATTCGTGCAAACACACGAATTGAGAAGTTAATTCAGGGGTGGATTTTAAAATATCTTCTTTAAATGCGGATATATCAATTTTCTATTTACTTTGCATAAGATAATTGTTTATACAACGGTCTAAGTTTGCATTTCCTTTAACATATTGTATAGTTTCATTTTATTTTACATATTTATAATTTTTATCCAAAGCAATTTAAGTTATTTAATTTAATAATTTTAAACGTATATAATTAGACTTCATACGATTTATATAATCGTGAAATATTTTTTTTCCCAGATTAAAAATACTTTAGACAAGACGATAGCGTTGATTCAAATTGGAATGTAATTATAAAACTAAAAATATTTGATCAATGAATTATTCCCTTGTAGCAACGCAACAATCTGTGTTTAATCAAAGCTGGGAATGGTCAAAGGGCTTAATCTGCACTTGTCAACGGCGTTTCCGGTTTATGCATTAACGGATTTCAAGCAATGTGTAATCGATGAATGCTACGCTATCGTTACATCTGTAATTGCAAAGACTTATACGTTACAATTATTCCAATGTAATAATTTTGTTATTACAATTTTTTTTTAAATTTTCTTATGAATAATAATAATTGTTACAAACTGATAATTTCTTTATAAATAATAATTTGATTTATACAACGATTTGGAATTACCGCACTATTAAAGATTGGATTCGTATATGAATCAAGCGGATTTTTAAATGCAAGTCGTAATAATATTTATTTATCTTATGTAGCAACGAGAGGCAAATTTAATTGCATGAGATTACGAATTTCAAAAATTTGTCGCTGTCGTTTCCACTAGACACGATTTGTTGAATCGTATCTAATTAAAAAAGTGCAATTGCGCATATAAGCTATTCAGATAGCGGAGAGCATAAGGATTAAACTAAAATCACCACCATACGATAATCTGTTAAAATATTCACGCGATATTATTTCGAAACACGCAGAAGCGAAATATCGCGCATCGCCGGCAATGATTGCCGGAGATATATTCATGAGCTCGTAATTTTGTTCACTCGCTCAAATAGCGGGACAGATGCGCCGCATCGAATGGACAAGCGTGAATTTTTCGCGCATATAATATCATATCAAATAAGATATCCAAAGAAATCTAATCACGCTGCCAATACATGTACGGTCAAAAATATATTTATAAATAAAATAATCGAAAGAGTATTAACCGAAGCGCATTATTTGTATTATAAAATTTTTAATGTTAAACGTTAATTTAAATGCAAATTTAATTGCACAAAATTATTTTTATAAAATGTTTATTATCAAATATTTTTCTTTTTCGAATGGATTATAAATTTTCCTAAAGTGTTAAATAAAAATTTAGACGCGTTTAATTTTGTTTCTATGCTCTAAATGTATAGTTAATTAATCCCAATGTTTTTATATTTTTTATACTTTAAAAGGTTCTGTCTTTTTTTTATAACGAATTCAATTGGACGCACTTAACGCATATTAAAAACAGTATACTGATCTAATCTGAATGTAAAAGTAAAATATCTCGAATGAAATGGTCCTAAAAAATTTAACAAATAGCACAATGAAATATTGAGGATTTCGCGGTTTAATCCATTTCTATATTTACATTAAAAATATATCTTTACATTAATTTGCGCACAACAGTTTTAACGTGCACTGAGCATGCACTAGTTCGTCCAATCGAATTCGCTATTAGAGATATTTTCTGAGAAACTCGGAGGAGAACTGTAGAATCCGAAAATACTAGGAGAATGGTGGGTGCAAAGAGGAAAATCATGAATGCAATTTCCATCGATTTAGTGGTTTTCTTTAAAGACTTGAAGTCATTTTAGATCGAGGAAGGTATCAATAAGATAGGTCAGTAAATTCAACAGACTCAATTGAAGCCACTCTAACCAGCTAGTTTTGGATACTTTGAAAATAAAGACGTTTCCATTCAATACATTTTGTAATGCGGTTTGAGGGAGCGAACTGCATAGACAGATTCTATTTTGAGAGCTACACACTCTGTTTCGAAATTCGTTATCAAAACAGAACGATCTTTTCAGGAAGAAGGAGAAAGAGTCTCGCGTTTTCTTTCAGATTTCCAATCTCAAACTTTTCGAAAAAGAATTTCGCGCGAAGAGGATCCAATCGTCGAGATTTAATTAACTATTTTATAGATTTTTTTTTTATTTACTCTAGTTACAGCGCGATTTTTATCGCCTCTGATATAACTTATAACTGCACCGATGATGGGAAAACGTCGATCACTTGCGAGAACGATGATAAAACGGCACGGCGATATCCTTCCGTATATAAGATTCCAGGGCGCTACTTCCGGTGCAATGCTTTCTCGCAAATCCGTGGCTGTCCATCGCTCGGAACGAAATCACACGGTTCAATTTCACGGGCCAAGGCTCTTCACGCACGTGAAATTTTCGAGCGATGTCAGTACGATCTGAATTTTTAGAGGCTGCGATACGTGCTATAAAAACACAACACGTATTAAAACGAGCTGTCTATAGTTATCCGAAGATTATTATTCGCTTATGTATTCCACAAAAAATTCTTCTGAAAAAATTATCTTTCGCGAACTTTTAAAAATTTTATACGTAATTTCAACATAATTCTTTAAACATGTGTTTCTCTTCAAGTACGAAATATCGTTCGGAAAAGCGATGTATTTTCGAACCCAGCGAATTTTTGCCTTTTATAAAATTCCCTTTTCAAAGCGACCGATTCGATTAATATTTCTTTGTGCGTGAAATTGAATAAATTCAAGCACTTTTGCATCTCGTCACCGAGTCCACGAGACGCTCTTATCGCGATATGAATCGCAAAGGTGCCGAATACGTTTGCACCCTGAACGTGGGCTACGCCACGCTCCCCCATTTTCGCGCGCTGTCAACCGAGATCAACGAGTTTTTCCTCGGGAAAGATCGCAATTTGCAACCGGGCGAACCTTTCAAACCGATTGACAACTTCTCTCTGTCGTAAACGCGGCGCAGCGAATCGACGGAATCGTAACGAACGACTCACGCGCACAGCCGCCAATCCTCCCCCCCCCGTATTGCTCCCGTTCCCCCGCCGTTCCCCCGATCAGCGGGTAGTAGATTGTCGCATCGAGGAATTCACGATCACCCGGAACGTTTTCATCGGATTCGGGCGTGCCGTGCTTTTCTGTCTTTCTTTTCCCTCCTTTTTTTCGCTTACCTTTTCACGGGGGCTCGTTCTCAAATCGATGGAGACTCTCCTCTTCGCTCCCGCATTCGTTCTTCGTTCTTTCGCTCCTTTTTCCTTCTTCTTCGTTTTTTTTTTCATTCGTATACCCGCGAACGAGCTTAAAGGAAGGGTCTTGCGCGACTGAAAGCATCGAATTTAGGCTGGCGCCCGTAGTAACAAGGCAAACAAATGGAAAACCTGACCGGTTGGCTGGCTGGCTGGCTGCGTTGCAGTATTGAATCGGGTATATCGTATTACGGCGCGTTTTATATCTAGACTGGAATAGAGAGCGTGCTCTCTCGAACGGGGCGAAAAAAAGATGGCTCGTCGCCGCGCGTGTTTTTCAGCGGAAATCGTTTATTCGCCCTTCTGGATGTTATAACTACAAAAATGAATAATTTGATCCGGACTGAAAAATCATTTCGCGTTTCACGTTTCGCGAAACGTATTTTTGCTAGCTTGACGAACTGACGGAGAAATAATAAGAACGCAAGAAAACGCGAAGCGTCCTTAAATCACGCTTAAATCACGGAAATATTCGCTGTAGGATATTTTTTTATATCGTCGTTTTCCCTCGGTATGTAGATTAATTTACAACGGAAGACAAAACAGAATCTGTTTGTTTGTCGACGAGGGAAGCAACAACTTAATCGTTTGATCTGATTACTTTAACAGAATTAATAGGATTGAAGCGAGTCAATGGATGATGGAGAAGTCTCTTTTATCTCCCAATTATAAATATATACATCTGGATCGAGAAACTTTTATGATGTTTCTATTTAATTCTTTTATGTATTTTGCAGATTACTGTCTGCGGAGAAGATTATAAATTGATTCAGAAATGTATCCTGAATATATGTAGATATTTATAACAAGGCCGCGCGAGAGGAGCTGCGAATTCAATGTAAAATCCGTTTGAATAGCGCAGTTGAAACTCTCGAGCATAATTGAAAAATGTTTCAATAGCTGACTCGTAAAATGCTTTCATTATACGGAGGCTATTTTAGCAAAAATCCGCCTCATTTGACCAACTTTTGAACAAAGTTTAATGCGGAATTTTATTACCGTTCGGCCACGCCGTCACGCGTGCTTCACGACGTAGTTAATAGGTATGCACTTTCGCGGATTTTCACGTTAGAGATCGCCTAAGGGTTGCCTGGAAAATTTACCACGATCTGCAGTGCATAACTCCACAACGCGAAAGTTGGCAAATATAATAGGGATTTTTGACTAAAATATGGAAAGTATATCATTTTTTATTGAAGTTTCATTGAAACATATATCTTCTTAAATTCAAAATATGATTAAAATCTCGTATTTAGTTAAATGTAAAATCGTTCCGCTCGAAATATTTAATATTTCTATTTAACGATTTATTTCTCAATTTATTTAGCAGCGGTGCAAAATTAAGAGACTGATTACTGATCTTAATAAGAATAAAAAGGAAAATTAAGGGGAAGATAAAAAGATTCTTCGCATAAGGATCCGAAAAATTAGAGCATGCCATTGAATGAAAGGCGGTCTGCTTCTGACTGCCTTCTCTCTTTTTCCCTTTCTCCCTTCGCCAAAGGGTACCAATTTAATCGAAAAAAAGAGGGTGAAGGATAATTCCTCTTTCTCCGCTTTCCACCACCTGCAGCGCCTATCCGTCCTGCCCAACAGCCCAYCACCACCACTATCACCGCTGGTCGTCTATCTGTCTGGTCTAACCCCGGGCGCGCATCGGGCTATCTGTCGAGGAAGTATTTGCAGGCGACTGTACAGAAACCCAATTTAGTCTGCGGTCGACTAATCCTATCCTACTACATACCATCAGTCGATAGCTTGGAGCTCGACCCACTCTCATCCTCTCTTTCCACCCTCTTTCGAGCGCACTTCCTCCATCCGCCTTCTCCTCCGCCTGCTGCAGCTCCTTTTCCTCCTCCTTGTCCGCTAGTCCCGACAATCCCGCTAAACTGTCCGAAACTATTCGATTGTCCCAGAAAACACGTTTTTCGAGAACTCCGGCTGCCGTACGGAAGAACTCCTCTTTTAAAACTTCACTGATATAACGTCCAGCTATCAAAGTTCCGATCCCGGACGGCAGTAAAGCTTCTCAATGATACAGAGAATCACGTTGGCGTTCGATTTAAAGGATGAGACCATCTTGGATAATAGCAGTTCAACAGAGAAACTTTATTAGATGACGCGAGCGTCTAGATATAATGGTTTGTAAATTCGAAATTGAGGGAGGACAGATTAATTATAGTTATATTATATTTCCTACATCTGCGATTAACGTGACATGAACCCTTTTAATTCCGAGGCATCGAGCTGACGCGCGAAATTCTTGTTTGCTGGACGTGCTTAATCCTGTACGGACGTAATTAGTTTCCTTCCGAGAAGAAAGGTTGATAAAACTGAAGCGATAGCGAACCTGGTATGAAGTAAACATTGAATCACTTTTACCCTTCTGACTTTGCACTTTTTAAAATAGATCGGAGCAAGATTGCTTAAGATCCCTCACTTTAAGACCGTAAATATACGGTGGAGGGCCGCACAAAGGGATAATACTAGGATACGCGTCTGTGGATAATACCAGGACTGTTTAACATACTTTCCGACTTCTACTTGCCTCATCTAGTAATTTGCAAGGTCTCGCACGAAACTGTACGTAGGTATTATCTAGGGACGCGTGTACACGGGCGCACAAGATGGCACAAGACGGCATAACGCGCGCTTGTTGGCAAAATAAGCCAATTCTATTCTGGACACGATGACGCGACATAGTTGGCGAAACACCGGCGAATAGTTTCGCCAACAATTTTGCGCAGTATTTTATCATGTGCTACGAGAATCGCTCTTTGCTCGCGCGTGCTTCGTCGCCGCTATATCGAGCAACGCGTTCTTTTCTGACCGACGAGAAGCCCGTGTTGCGTGTCTCGTCGGCTTTCAAACAGAAAGCAACGAAAAAAGGGGAAGAAGAGAATGACGTGCCACGTACGGAAGACGGTAATTTTGTAACTGCAATCTGAAACGTAATAAGCGCGCGAAGCGAAAGGTGCTACTAAGAACTGACTCGAGAAACTTATTTTGTTCTCGTCTATCGTGATATTATTAACTCGCACAGGTAATCAAAATAAATCTTTTTGTGCTAATAAATATGTCTTAACTAAATTAATCATTTAAAAATACGTTGTTTCTTGCAACATAAGATAATATTGGAATTAACTCTAGGTTGTCATATCTTTTTTTTTTTACTAATTTTTTGAAATAATTTTTGATGAGCTGCTTTTAAAAGACTAAGTGTTTAAAAATTCTTCAAAAATTCTGAGATGAACTTGAAATGTCAAAAAATATTTTAATTATAAAAAGTTAACATTTTAATTATTTTCACTGAAAAAAACTTTTTTTTGAAATTACATTTTACTTAAAAAATCATAACTTCTTCAAGATTTTTTTCGATTTTCAAGCGCGATGAGAAGATATCACGATGACTCGGTGTGATGCCTAGGGTTAAGATGAACAAAGAAATTCGCGTGCGTTAAGTTGCATTTCTGGCTATTAATGTCGATTGTATCAGCAACAATATTGTTGCAGATTTGTTTTTATTTAGTCGGAATCGTTCATCTTTTAAAGGCACGGATCACGAATTAATTTCCGTCTAAATTTCTTCCCGATGCAAGCCGTTCGTTTTTTCGCAGAGACGACTTCTTCCAGTGTCGAATAGGAATAACTCGATTTCGCATTCTGCCCTTTATTTTTCCTCCTTTTCTTTTTGCCTCTCCCCCTTTTCAACCTGCTATCCGCACCGGGGCTGTGCACCCTTCAGCGGGTTTTCGTTCCCAAGTTTCGACACAATGTCCTTTGAATTCTCACCGGCCGGCAAAGAAGGCACGCAGAAGGCGAGTGTAATCTAAAGTTCGAACTCTCGATTAACGACAAAGGGAACCGTAGGAGGGAGGCGGCGACGGATGGTGGCAGCGGGCGAAAAGGAACACCGATGGAAGCGAAATAATATTTCCTTCTTCGTTCTGGCAGACTGCAGGACGAAGAATTCGGGCGAGGAATAACTCAGTTGGCAAGTTTTCCATCTTTTACCCCACACTACTTTTTCCTCGTCCTCTTTCTTTGCCTTCAGCTGTCATCCCTCGACCCGCTCGGGCGCACCTCGCGCCTTCGATTTCTTCGTGCGGCTTCACTCACCTTGGCGGGGACGGCAATGCAGCGCGTTAGTGTCATTCGTTATTATCGTTATTATCCCTCGCTAAGCAGCCCATCATGAAAAACCATTTTCTCACGGTTGCTCGGGAATCCATGAGGAATTTATCGGTCAGGAAATACCGAACGAGGTGAACGAACGAAAGAACGAACATGAGAGAACAAACGCGCGGTGGAAAAAAGGAGGTGAGAAAGAGATAACGGCGCACGATCTTATTTCGAGACGGTATTTGCATGGCTCACCGGTATTCTCGAGGATGAGAAAGAAAAACGAGGGGAAAAAAGCGCGAAGGTGAAAATCGCGCGCGCCGTAGGTTGTCGATTTTGTAGCTGGAAGAGATATTTTAATATCGATGCATTATAGGATTTTAAAACAGCAGCCGTTTTTGCGTTACAAATCTTTCACCGTTATTATCTATCTATATGTATGTACGTGCAACGAGTTTGATAAAAACGGAGTTACTGGTAATCATAAATAATTATCTATATAATTTTTATTATTTTTCATAAATCTTTGACCGCTTTTTTTATGTCTTTTGAAATGTTTCAATCAGATTTTATTTACCGCATTATTGTTTTGCTCGAGTCATATCAAATAAGCAGCGAGAAATAGAGGAGGTCGGGGTGCATTAGGTTTCGGGCACGCCGTTCCGGCGGTTGGATTCATCCCTCCGATGATGTTAAATAATTCCGCGATTCTGCGCTTGCCACGCGGGACTATATAATCTGGCAGTATGTATTTCCTCGCGCGAGATTCACCGGTATGATAATAATTGGCCGGCTGCATAACTTCAAAACGAGAGTCCGGCCGCAAACGAGGATCGGGACCGTTCGCGATACGATATTGCCCGCATTCTCCCTCGCGATCGAGGCGATGGCCACCATGCCCGAAATGCTCGTAAACGCGAGGCGGGACAAGGTCCTCGCAGAAATTATCCGGCATTTCGAAACCCTTGGATTACCCTTATCGCACGACCCGAATTCAAACCCGTCCGCCCCTCGTTTCCCGCACCGGATTACCAATTCTCTCCCACACACGCGCGGTACAACATTCCACAGAAATCCTAACCCGAAACATCCTGCGGGGTTATGGATACACAATGTTGACACATTTACACGCATCTACATATAGGCACGCGCGTAGCACCGCTGCACTGGTCGGGAATACCGCATGCACGTGGGTAGATTGGCACATACGCAATTGCGGATCAGCGGAGGTTGAAATGCTCAAAATAATGTGCGAGAAGTCAAGATAAGGACTCTATTAGCGATTCTATTATTTCGTGCACGGAATCCTATTAGTCGTTTAAGTTAACCCTTTCTATCACAAATGTGTTACTTAAATAATCTGAGATAATAATACACCAATCTATATGGGATAAAATTTAATAAACCTACGGCCAAAAAGGCTAATAAAATTTATAGCTGTTCTGTCGAAAATAAAAGAGAGATTTTTATTTTTTAATTTTTTTATTTATTTTTTAATTTTTAAATTTATTTTCTTATCGAATTATTTATTTTATAATTTTTTTAGTTTTATTAAAATTATATATAAATATTAGTTAAATGCGAGGAAGCATTAATTATTGCTATTAAAAAAATTCTAATTATTTATTTAATAATTAAAATAATGTACACTTTGCTATTACGTAAGACAACATACACCACATAATAATCGTTAATAATACGTCTGTAATATTCAGCTTAATCTGAAGGATAACGCGTGCATAGGGCGGCACTATCGGGATATTATGATATTCGGGATAGATAATTATCGTATCGGTCTACTCGGTTTTCGTCGATGTCATACATTTTCGAACTAATACCGATGAAAATCTGAATCTCTCCGGTAATATACGAAATTAGTGTACTAATTAAAATATCATCTGCCGTGAATCTAATTACGCCACAACAGCCATGTATTTATCTTCTCTGCATTGTATATCGGAAAGCACATGTGGTCACATAGGATCGAATAAATAATCGATTTTGTTAAACGGAGAAAACATGTACTTTGTTAAAGTATCTAAAAATTTAGCTAGATATAGATTTGAAAATATTTTTGTTATAGACCATCAGAATAATTATGTAGAATTTAAGCGATTGTGACAATGCTGCAAAAAGTTTTGACATTCTAGCAACCAGTTCGAATGGTTATTATGTAATTATTTACGATCCAAACAAAATTACTTCAGCAAAATTACTTTTTTGTGTACAATCGCTTATTGATAACAAATATACATATGCGAATGCACACAGACCGTTATTAACCTTTCAACTACACCGGGGGTCATTTTAACTCTAGCGAAATTTCAACTTTAACTTTCCATCTCTGACCTAAAATAAATAATTATTTTGCCAAGAAAACTATAAAAAATTGACATTAATTTTTTTTAGAAAAGTTCCACCTTCGGGCGTTCAAATAAATACTTTTTTTTAAAAGTACGCTATAATATTCCTCCTTCCTAAGTATACTACTTTCAGAGTACCAAGTTACAATTTTAACTAAAAATATTAAAAATTTAAAAAGTTATTGAGTTTTGAGTAAAAAAGTCCATTTTTTCGTTTCTATTTGAATTTTTTTAATGTTAAAATTAGTTTTTCATAATTCTAATAATTGGTTCTTATGTTTAGCATTGCAAAGACCTTACTTAACTTTTTTTAGCTGAAAAGAGTGCATAGTGTCTTTGCGGTAATTGTTTAAAGTCGTGGGCATCATTTTGACAATGTAGTTTATTTCTCATACAGGAAGTGTGTAGTTGAAGGGTTAAGCATTTTAACCTTTTTTAAATTTTAAACTTTTTAACTTTATTAAGCTTTTTATTAAACTTTTTCAGAAATTAAAATTCATTATATGGAAAGAAGACAGGCTTTTGTTGAAAGAGCTAAAACTTTAGCTAGATACAAATTTGAAAATATTTCTTATGCAGAAACTTAAGCGTTAATGACAATACTGTAAAAAGATTTAATATTCTAAATCAATCTGAGTATCCTACATAATTATTGATGATTCAAACAAAATTATTTGCAGATTATTTTCAGATCTATGTTTCAGCACAAACGTTCTTTCCGTGTATAAATAAAATAGAATAAGCTTATCGAGAAAAGCGATCGTCTGGCACTCTTTTTCGACATTCTAAATCCAACATAATGAAATATCTCGGTGTTATGAAAGGAAAATATCCGCAGGGAAATGTTATATAATTGTGACTCGCTTTATAAATATGTATCCACGATGTGTAACTCTCTAGCGACATCGATATATACGCAAATAATCGAAACCGTTTGCGCTGGCTCGAACAAATAACCAAGGACGCGCGGACGTGTGCAGTCGCCTGCGGATGCGGTTGTGCGTGCAGAAACGTGCGTATCGAGCGTGGTCGATAAACGCGAGTCATGTAGCGCAGCAGGGGAACGCATCCCTCGTACATAAACGCGTTCATACAGACGCATCCGTATAAACGTGCATCCGCGCACTCGTCTCCATTTCCGTGTCTGCGCTATCGCGCCGCGACAATGAGAGGGGTGAGGCGGGTATTGTTATTGGGTGTCGCAGATATTATTCGATTAAACACACTCGACTAACTGGACTCACGGGCCGGTCGACATGGCTCGCTCGAACGCGAGTTTGTCATCGGCAAATACTCGCGTGACACGCGCGGGATTACGTCGTGGGATGACTCGCTGACGTGCTGTTATTTGTGCGTCAATCGTACCAATAAGGTTTTTCGGGGCATCGCTAAGAAGTCAGTTGATTAGTGCGCAAAAATAAAAGATCGTATTTGTATGTTAATTGATTCGCGATAAACATCAATAGAATATGAAGCCACAAAGGGTGCTTTCCTTTTTGGCATTCAATAAATAACAAAGACAGAACGATACTTGTGTCGACTTGTGTCATCAAATGGAAAGCATCCAAAGTAACGTATCACTCGAGTAAGACAATGCGAAGATACGTTATGCAGCGGTTTCACTCACCGGTCCCTTCTATTAAATTAATTACGAGCGCAAGAGAGAAACTATGCTGTCCACAGAATGTTGTGAAACAGCAGAGACACGCCGGTGGAAGTTAAACTAATGAAAATCTGCTCTAAATTGGTAAGTTATGGCATGCACTTGCCCATGTAACGTTATAAACCTCCGAATAGAAATAACATACCGCTTATACCAACTAATTGTTCTGAATATGTTGTACAATTTGAAATTTGAGTTTTAGAGGAACATTATGCGAAACAAATACCGTTCTGGAATTTCCAATCAAGAGCGCGATTAAATGATGCTATTACGAGGGAAAATGCGCGAACATCGTTCTCTTATATCGAAAGCAATGGCCGCGATAATAGTCTAATTAATTCCTAATTATTCCTATTTCGAAAATAGATGTAGTATGCATCTTGAACTCTCGTGTATCTATATAGTACAACTTCCATAATTACGCATCGCCAGCAGTAATTTAATCAGCATTACTCTACCTTTGGATGGAGAACTGTTATTCTACTGTTACATAGATAAACTAGAACTTCTTCGTTAAGCAGATTTCTCATTAGCCGACCCTCAAATGTACATGTGATGATTGATACAGCTGACCAAAATTTATTTGTGTCGAGAATGCATGGTGTATCGTATCGCTTTACAAAGAAAGATCGCTATACAGTCTATTTACTTGTACCACGCGATGATCCTGATTTTCGGGGATGACGCGTGGTCGGGAAATATTAATGAAAACGATGCATTGTCATTAAGGAAGGACACGGCCTCCTGGGTTTAATTATCGAGCGTACCTTGTTATTACGTCGACCATGGAAGCGAACTATTAGGACCGACCTCTGTCAAGCTTCTCTTGGTAGAGACGTCGCATGCATCCGACCCAAACGATTCTATCCGGAATCGTGGGCAGATCGATCGAAGCGAAACCATAATACGGAAAATGTTGGCGCATGGTTTGCATTCAGTGGATGAATATGAGATGAAAGAGGGAGACGGCGAGTGACTCTAGTAAGATGGTGGAATCTGTACAACTGTCTCAAAACGAAATACGGTACGGTCTTCCAGAAATATATGCACAAAATGTAAAATGTGATGCAATATTCCGCTCTTCTTCAGAGAGAGAGAGAGAGAGAGAGCAACTTTCTTGCTTTGTTTAATTATGCTGTGTTATTTCTTAATTATTGCGAGACAATATTTGAATACTGTACGACGCGGTACTTGACATTCTTTTTCAACTTTGCTACAATATACGTGTTAGCAATATTGTTCTTAAAGTTCTATTGCTTATTTCATTTTTATTAAGAATACATAAGATGGCGATTATAAATTATATGATTATTTTATGATTACTTTATATTTATATGATTATTTCGTTCCAATAAAATTCAAAATTAAACAATTGTGTTCATGATTATATACTGTAGGCATGAGAAAATAGATATTTATAGATATTCATAAATGATTACATAAATGATACTAATATTATTACTAAATGTATACATGTGTGTGTGTGTGTGTGTGTGTGTGTGTGTGTGTGTGTGTGTGTGTGTGTGTGTGTGTGTGTGTGTG
>JANQDE010000018.1:494577-529153 GCA_037157785.1 Cephalotes varians
ATATATATATATATATATATATATATAATAGAAGAAGAAACGCGGTATCGCAAATATAAATTAGAGATTAGATTAGATGACATCCGAAATTTCTGTGATCTGTAACATTTTATTAGCAGATTCGATATGAAATTATGTCTTGCTTTCTAAATTTAATGATATTAAATTAAATTGAGCAATATACTACCTTTGTTTTTCCTTAGAAAATAGATCAAAGGTACAAGCGGCAAAAGAGAGAGAGAGAGAGAGAAGAGAGTTAATTTATAAAGACTCGAGATCTGAGTCTCGATTATAAGAGTGTCAGGAATTGTTGATAACTATCAACAGAAATACTTCGAAAAATTCTATAATTCTTCCAGAGAAGAAGTATTAATTTTTTTTCTTAAAACCTCTTATAATCACGATTTTTGAACGGCAATCTCAACATGTGATTTTTAACTATTTATTTTTTACGATTCTGCATCATAAGGCTCGATAGCGTTCTCGTAATATGGAAAATCTATTTAACGATAGGCAACATCCGTGGAACAGAGGAAGCGAGGGAGAGAGAGAGAGAGAGAGAGAGAGAGAGAGAGAGGAATGAGAGTAGGGAAAAGGATAAATATCGTGCGCGAGAGAGACAGAGAAGGAGAGACAGGAGAGGCAGCGCGCGCGTGGCTAAAGTGGATTACATATTGCTGTCCCAGCCTGCAACATGTTGTACACTTGGCCGTACCGGCCTTCCAGGTAAATCGAATCACCGCTAACCTGAACGAAGTTACCCCTCCGACCTACCCTCTCGCCTGCGCCAATCTCCGTTCCTAAGTGCGTACGCACCATCAGCCATGTCCGGGAGAAAGTAAACGTCGGCCTCGTTGCATCTCTTTTTTTTCCCCGCGTGGATTCATGTGAGTTAATGAATTAAAAATCGCAAGAATGTAGAACACGTTAACTCATTCGTATTTTTTTTTTTTTTTTTATATCCTTGCCACGTGAATCATGAGAAATGTAAAACGGCGCGCCTCACGACTTCGGATGAATGTATCAATTTTTACTTGGCTTCCACGGAAGATAAACATCTCTAACGAAAGCGATAAAAAAATGTCAGTAGTGTGGCAGTTTCGAAGAAGCCAAGTCGATAATGTCGAATGATCCAATATTGGAACTTTGTAACGAATGGGTTAAGTACACATGAGTTGTCGTCTCCCTGCAGGCTCGCGCGATCCAGATCAGATCTATCTAACGAAAGGATACTTTGGGGTAATCAATATCAATACTGTGTGTAGTATCGTTTTGTCTTCTTATTAAAAAAATGGAAGTTATTTTGAGCTCAAACAATAATCGATAATTGTTGGACGCGACGTTTCCTCCTGCCGTAAGACGGAATTTTGTGATACATATCGTCGACCTGGTGCATTTCGTTTTGGCCAATCGGAAATTCATGGAATGCTGGGCTTGTCGCGATGTCAGCAAAGTTCACGGATCAGACCGAATGTCTTACTCGGTTGCATCCCGAGACGGAGGATGAAGGTGCCATTTGCGACGTAGCTCGTAAATTCTAAGCAGCTTAGAAACAGCGCACGCAACTCAAACCCCCCGGCGCCACGAACCCTCATTCTCACGGGTTTAACCCGTTGCGCTTGCATTCGATGTTTCCTTGCGTGATGAGCATTCCGGAAGTTAAGGACACTGATGAACGCCTCTGTGTTGCATCTCTCGAATGGCACGCACGTGTTTTCGCGGAAATCGAGTGCCGGTTAATAGTACGATTGAACGTATTTAGAGAGAGAGAGAGAGAGAGAGAGAGAGAGAGAGAGAGAGAGAACAATATATTGTACTATCAATCTTTTTAAATTAAATTATAGTATGTTATTAAAAATAGATTTATATAAAAATAAAAAGGCTAAAGTAAACGAGTAAAATCGAAAATTGTAAAATTAGCAAATATGTACATTTAAAACAATTAATAAGCGGAACGTTTCGATTTAATGAGAGATGTTTATAAAATTATAAAAACATGCAAGTGAGTAATACATGTTACATATCTGAGATGAAGTTAATGTCTTTTATCGAGAACGATTAAATCGTAGTGTTAATCGATCATTTGTTTGTCCTTTCCCGACGTAACTGCACTTTACGCGCGGTCTTGCCGTTAGGCCTGCGTCGTTTGTAGAGAATATTGTGAAATCATCGTGCTTCGTCTCACGGATTCATTATGCTAGCGTAATTAGGACCGGCACCGGGAAAGCACTTGTGCCGCGGAGGATGAGAGGTGGAACGCGATATTAGTTCATTTACGTGTCCTAATGCCGCCGCGGGGGCACGTGTTTACGAGAGCGTATTTACGAGTGCGGTACCTGCGCCCCTCGTTTTCTCTCACGTAAATTTAACGTCAGTGGCGTAGCCATGCGCTCTGCCTGTCGCAACAAAAGGATTATAAAGCGTCGCCAGAAACGCGTTTTGCCCATGACACATACATGTACGACACACACACATATGCACTTACCGCTTTTGCGGTAGAATCATGATAAATGCCATAAACTACCATCGGGAAACCGAGAAGGTAAAATAGGTTGACTTGAATTTCAGCTTTGAATGTCGTTTAAAGCGATGAAATAATTACGCGTAAAATTAAAACAGCAAAACTGAAAATTTGCTGTGCTTCTAAAATATAATATTAACAAATAATGCAATACATTAAATTCTGCTGTTTCTCCAATAAATACCATATACAGAAAAAAAACGATTTTGCTAAAACATCTAAAAATTTAGTTAGATATAGATCTGAAAATAATTTTATTTGGGCCGTCAAAATAATTATCTAGGACGTTCAAACTGCTAGAATTTAAAACTTTTTGCAACATTATTTCAAGCGTTCTAATATAATATCGTATATGACAGATACAAGATAAATTCGTGCTCGCTTGCAATTTCGCTAAAATTATTTTCTATCGCGCACACATCAACATCGAATATCTCATTTGCATATGTTACCAATTTGCAAAGTTTCATGAGAATTGTACAAAACCGTGAGGTCATACGTTATATATGTATGCGCTGTAGAGAAAACGGCGGACAAGACCGAATCGAGAAAAGACCGTGGCAACTGACGCTTTTCGTTTATCCACGAAATCTTTTTCGCGAGAGGGCTTTAGCGGGAGTTTAAAGGAGCCATTGAGTTGAACTCCGGTGAGAATTTCACCTGCCACCCCGATTGCCCGTTAATCCCATTGGTCGGTCCTCGAGAAGGAACGCCGACAAGGGTGACGAGACTGTTTGATTCGGCCCTGTGTGCCAACCCCGAGGCTGTACTCGATTCCGTAGGAAAGGAGGATTGGGAGCTATCGGAGAGGAAGAAGAGGAACGAGGATAGCGAAGGAACCCCCCCCCGAGTAAACAAAGGAGGAAATGGGGTAAATAAAAAGCAACCGCCGAGGAAGAATGGAAGTCGGTCCGTTGTGTGTGCATGTATTTACAACACACGCGCACGTGAGAAACGTGCGGTATACAGGCCGTGTCTCGAAACGTAGACGGAGATCTGTTTTCCCGAGAAGTCTGATCAAAGGTCTGTGAGACATTAAGCATTGGTCTTACGTAACATTTTGATGCATTTTTGTACGCAGTTAGAATACAATTTCATTTGATCGCGTTAATATTGCGTCTTGAAAATGGAGAATTGGAACTCTTGGGTTTCGAGATACCCTGTAGATTCACGTGAGAGAGTCGATGCCACGTTTGAGTTAGGCGCACACTCGCGTTTCTCGATTCCGAAAGCCTCAGAGATAGGAGAGCAAGAAGGAGCGCAAGGAGATTCCAGGACGCAAAGAAATCGAGCGAGCAGGAAGAGAAAGAGAGAGAGAGAGAGAGAGAGAGAGAAAGATGATAAGAAAAATGAATACGGAGAGAGAAAGAGAGAAAGAGAACCGCGGGAGAGAACTTGCGGAAAAGTAATCCGGACCGGCGAGAGCTTTATAGTTTTGTTTATTCCCTCGCATACAATTACGCTGATGACGTGGAGTAAAGTCGACTCGCGCGGAACCTTTATCCCGAGAGCGACTCTTTTTCCTACTCGTTGTTACCATTCCCCCCGTCTCCTCCCGTCGGGAAATGGAAACGACGATGGGTGGTCGTCGCTAAAACGCTCGTAGAGCGACGCCACGGAAGATGAGAGCGAGAACTCCGAAACGAGACGCCGGCAGCGTCGTCGGCGGCGCGACGTGCCGCATCGCGAGAGGGAGCTATAAATTCGGGGATGAACGGTGGAACGAATCGCGTGGACCGGTTTTAAGGATTTAAGGAGACCACCCCCGCGCGCGTGTTTACGGCCGCACTTACCACAGACGCCGCCGCGCCGGTTCGATCCGTGCAAGTAGTAAGAGTTTGTGTTTGGGCGGGCGCAATCGAAGCGAAGCGCCTAATCGACGAACGAGAAGAAATTCGTCGATGCGCGCGATTTCGATAGTACGTACGAAATAAATTATCTCGCAAATAATTCTCGAGCTAACATTTGCCAAACGTTGTAGTATGAGAAAAAAATTCAAATAATCGTAAATTTAATTTCTGCCATTAAAATGTTTATTTTTTTAAAAACACAAGGGAGAGGTGGAGAAACGCGGCCGTTAGTGGCGCCGTTCGGGTGAATTATAACATCGTCTACGTGGATTACGCGTAAAGAAGTAGTTTACACGGTCTACACGTAGACGCGAGCTATTCGCACGCAGACACTCGACGGCGTTTCGAATCGTCGAGAATTCGCGTGCGCGCGTGCGATTTATTGCCGCTGTCGCCGTAAGTGCACGGCGGTATCAAGCTTAACGAATCGCATCCGTTCTGTTGGAACCACACGTTAAGTGAATATCGAAGGAGCTGGATGCACGCGTCTCGTTCGCCACCGATTTTTCCACAAGTTTTTCGTCTTCGTTTACGACAGAAATTAATAATAATTAATACATGCAGAATGTTTAATTATTTTAAATTTTATTTTATTATTTTGAATTAATTACCATTTGCGCTATTAATTCCATTATAATTCCATTTAAATCGAACCATTTCGTATATGTTGCAATTTGATGAGTCTTTCTTTGCTTTATAATTATTTCTCTCATTTATATTTAATTCCATTATATATATACAGATGTTTCGTTGTATTTAAATATATTTTTAAGAAGATTTCGAGTTGGTTTATCTGTAATGCATTCTGTACTGCACTCTAATCCAAATTATGAATTTACTAGTATGGAAATTTCTTTCTTCGCGCTCAGAAGTTTTCAGATAATATAAAATTATAACGACTTTTTTAACTATAACTTTTTATTTATATAACATTTTCCTTCTTTCTTCTCTTTTTAAAAAATAAGTAGATATTTTTTTTCATTTTTTAAAGTATATACAAGATATAAAGAAGATTAATTGAAAAGAAAATATGGTGAGTCTTAATATTTTACATGTTAAGAAGTCGTTTATAAAAAATCTTAACGGTATAAGATAATAATAAGAATTAATAATAAGATTAAAAATACAAACGTCAATCATTTATTGATAAAATATGCAATACAAAATATAAGTGTCTGTCTGTCAGACTATCAGACAGACTCGTTAAATCTTATGGCATTTACATCACCGTGATGGCGACAAGAAGACGACCGTAAAGAAAGAGAATATTATTCATAGATCGATGGCACCATTATATAGCGACTCGCGTCAGACAAGCTCGAAATGGACTGTAGTTCGGCGAAATCAAACAAGAACGGCGACGAGAGTAAGGACAGACGTGGAAGAAGACGAGAAAAGAAGATGATGATGCCGAGAAAGAAAGGAAGGAAGGCAGGGTCGGTTGGCTGTATGCGGGCTGAATTGTAAACCAGACTGAACTTTTCGCCTTCTTCTTCCTGGTCGTTGCCCGAGGATGGGACGGCGAAGGTGGGCGGTGGTGAGTGGGCTCGAGAGTGTGGTGGTAGGAGATGAAGTTCGTTCCTTCTTTAAATTACATTTGGCCACTCGTTTGGACACCCCGGCTCTCACCTTCCTTTCCTCTATCCTTTCCTCTCCTCTGTGTAACCTATTTCGCGGCCCCTTCGCTCGAGCACGAACGCCGCAAGTAGCCTCTCTTACGCGCCCGCACCCCTCCGACTTCGCGAAGAGCATAGGTAGCAGGGAATTCGTTTACGATCCGCTTGTTACCCCCATATATTTCGCGATTAATCCAAAGTTCGCCTAAGAGGAGAGTATGTGGTTTTGATACACGTTAAAAAATTGGAAAGGAAATTTTTCCAAATATTTCTGTGGCGTTTTTCGCTTCTGTCATCGTTACAAAGCACTCTGTAATACTTTACATTAATTATACCTTTATAATTAATAATGCAGAAAAAGCATTATTTCTAATTAATCCAAAAATAACAAATTGTGTAAACTTTGCGAGATAAGGCGGAATTGTGCACTGGAAAAATGCGTACTAATCTTAATTCTTTGCAAAGAGGACTTTCATAAAATATTACGAGGAAATTGAGGTGCATCGTATTTTTATGGAGATTTTTATAGTTTGAAAAAGCTTGTTAGAATGAAGTTGACCCTCGAGCTTTTGTAAACTTTATTATAAAAGAAATTTACACGCAGGTCGTTTAAATACGCGAAGGAAAATATACTGTCGGTCATTAACTGTCTGGTGAGTGTACGTCGACGCTTGTACTTCTTTTCATCTTTTAATCCGGAGGCTGCCGTATATACGCAAAGGCCATCCGGCCCTTTAAAGTCATCCGTGTCGACGGCGCCTGGACAAGCGGCCCTTTTCGGCGCAGAGTTCATTTACACTTTTGTGCTGCTTCAATTTGAATTTATCCGTTTATACGGAGTGGCTCTCTATGCAAAAAAGGGTCCTTAGCCGTATGCGCCGTTATAAAGACGTATGGATGAATATGCATGTATTCAGATCACGAGTGTAGTAATATGGTAACGCGCGGACGCGCGCGCTGCGCTGTAATAGAAGAATAAGTATTAGAAAATTAGCCGGGGTGGATGATCTCGTTCCGCTTCCATGTCACGTCGTTCAAGGTGCCCGGTAATTTCGCGCCGCGAATGGAATTACGCGGAATTATCACGTGTCGAGATTGCCGGCACGCCGGTTGTATCGATTACTCCGTAATCCGAATATCGGAATTCTCTCGGTACTTTAGAAAAAGGCATTTACGCCAACGAATGCACGTATTATTAAGATAAAGTTTATACAAGAAAAGAACGGTACGGAAAGAACGATTTGCCGAGGGATTTTAATAAAATTTTGCTGGATACGGATATGAAAATAATTTTGTTAGACCGTCAAAATAATTTTGTTGGAACCTTAAAAATAATGAACAATGCTACAAAAAGCATTGATGTTTTAGTTAGTAATTAATTTGAGCGTTTTGTATTTGTGTAAAAAGTAGTTCTCGTTAAAATTTGTGTGAATTTTTAACATATACGAGTGTTAATTTATCATAATGTGATTATGTTATTTGAATATTTTGTGTTAAATTGATATTTAACATTTTTTAGTGTAAAAATAACATAATTTATAAGTAAGTAAACAAATAATATAAAAACAATGCAATTTGAATAAATTCTAAAATAAATGAATAAAAAATGAATGTACGTGTTAATTTAATTATTATAAATATTAATTTTATTGAAGAAATATGTTTCCACAAATCCTGTCAAAATGTTACATTTTTTGTATTAATTTTTATAAAATGTTTGTATTACTTTCTAACATATTCATCTTGTGTCAAATTAACATAATAATTTGAATAGACCGTTTGGGACACGTGAAATGTGTTAAATTTAACACAAATTTTCTAACAGTGTACATAATTATTTTGATATGATAGTTCAACAAAATTACTTTCCTGATCTGTATTTTTAAGATTTTTCAGCAATACCGTTCTTTCCGTGTAATATATCGGAATTTTATGAGATCAATATTAACAGATTTACGCGGATTGAACTTACCATTCGAGAAGACGAGTTTCTCGAGAGAATCGTTTGTATCCATCGCGAAATTCCTATTAGTATCGCGAAAATATTTCGTGCGCTATGCGCCCGATCGCGGAATAAATTCGCCGTGATACGGTCTACCTGGCTAGTTATAGACTTATTTGATATGCCCCTTGATAAAAGAAAGAGGCACAGGCGATAGTATCTGCACCGTTATTTGCCCAGTCTTATCTTGCGAAACGGCGCGCCGGCATTTGTGGACTGTAATTTCGTATGGCTCCACGGCGATCAATTTTAATGTTTAATCAGTATCTGGCTCACGTGCCTTTCATTTATATCACGAAATATTTACTTAAATTATCCGAACCGCGGTGCTTTAACACACCCTCGCGTGCGTTAGTTCTGCCCCGGGGATAACTCCAACCCCGCGGTCCGCACTTTCGATCCGTGATTCAATTTTGTTTCACTTTGTTCACCACACACACGTTACGTGTCTTTGCTCGCGCCTGACCCGAAATTAATTTAGAGCAAACACTTCCCCCTGATTCACCTATATCCTGTCGCCTATCGCGGCGCCTGGAAAATTGGCTTAGTATCGCGCGCGGGAAAAATCGAATCTCTTCGCGGGATCGATCCATCGACAGGGAGAAGTCACGTTTTTTTTTAATGAGAATACTCACGTTAACATACATGAAACGAGAAGTTCATAATTTTTGCATCAAAGAGCGAGTGTCTTGAGGAATTGAAAAGTGCTGATTATCCCCGTGAGGGTAAACTTTTCTCCGATAAGATCAATTTCCTGTTGCGTATTTCTCGCGGAATCTCCGACGGCGGCGCGTGACATGAATTATTGAAAGCTTCGCGAAAAGTTATTCCGTCGATTTTAGGGCGAGGTCCGATACACGTGTCAGGATACGCGGGTTGTTTTTTCCGATACGAGAAAGCGGCGTAACGGTAAGATAAGCGTAATAGGCGTAACTATCGATTCCGCGCGTAATAAGAGTAACAATTTGCCGAATGTGGGAGGACTGTGTAAGTGCGCCTACCGGTACGAATATGCTTTTACCACAAGAGATTAGCGTAAGCGTTACCCCGAAGCGAGGCTCCCTTTATCCGCATGCAATTTCCATGCTGCCCTATACGCATTCGGTGCATGCGAGTTTGCCCTTGGACGTGTTCTTGCAGTCGCCAAATTTTTATTGCACATATAATTACATAATTTGCCCCTGGACAACTATAAATTAATCTCTCTCTCTTTTCCTCTCTTTTTTCTTTCTCTCTTTCTTTTTCTGTTCAGAGAGTTATTTTTTGTATAACGTTTTATTCGGGAATGCTGTCCAGAGCACTCGTAACAATATTTTTTCTTCTTTTAATTGTTATTTCAGTGTTTATTTCTTGCACTGAAAGTACAGTGTGCAAACTGGATTGTTACGGATTGTGCGAAATATTGTCGCGTTGTCTAATGATTATAACATTTTTGATGTTTATATTTTAAATAAACTGCTTCTCATTTTAATTTAATCTGAAGTTGCAATCCAAATTTTATAGAGTAATATATAGTTACATTGTATTCTCTGTTATATGTATAAAAAAAATTTATATAGGTCATGATGCTTGCTACATCTTGTAAATAATGAAATTGTTATAAATATTATTAATTGTTATAAAATGTTATTATAAATATAATATATTATAAATTTAATATAATATATCAATATTATTAATTCATAAAATATTAATAATTGTTATGAAATAAATGACAGAATGTCAAAAATAACATTCAAATGATTTTTAATTTATTCACGGAAAAAACGGCTTTTTCTGAAGTATCTAAAAATTAGACTAGATGCAGATTTGAAAATAATTTTCGTCAGACTATCAAAATAATTATGTAGGACGCTCAAGCTGGTTGCTAGAATATAAAAATTTTTTACAGCACTGCTCATCATGCTTGAATTTCCTACTATAATTATTTTGATGTTCTAACAAAACTATTTTTAGTTCAAGCTAAATTCTTAGCTATGCCAGCAAATCGTTCTTTTCGTGTATAATTAAATAATTTATGATATATATTTTTATTTACGATACATATTTTATATTAGTTTTTCGTTAAATTTTTCTGATTCATGTTGTAATTAAAAGAAATTTCGGCGTGAAATTTTCCGCGCGAAGATAAATTATTCTGACACATTCTGTTTAAGCGGCTTGTTAAATTCGTGCTCAGAATATTTTTCATGCGTTGATCTTTCCGCGGTTAGCGATAAGATAATCAGGGAAATATTTTGCAGCTGCGTTATTATACAATAAAATATTACATTTATAATTAGAGCTACGAAAAAGAGAAAAAGAGAAAAAGAAGGAAAGAAGCATCGAAAAAGGATAGAAGTATAAGAGATGCGAGTAAGATTCACTTGTGACATCTTGATGCTACTTAATGTAAGTAGTACAGTCAGAAACGGATCAGGCATCGACGCGTGTATTAGAATAGCGTATGGTCTTCGCGCATTTTCTGATACATCGTAATATTACCGAAAGTCTTTTTTTGAGAGAACTCTCGGATGAGTTATAAAACGAAGAAAAGTTTTATGACTACCATGCGTTGTCACGAAAGTGTAACGATATATGACATTTCCGCGTCATCATTTTGGGCGATACTTCTTTGTCAGACACAAGTATCTGGAATGCCGTTCGTGATCGCTCGTGTGCAGGGACGTGCGATAAACGCTATCGTATAATCGAAATGACGCCAGCAGGAAGCAGCTCGTAAACGTATCTTCGCATATGCAAGCCAGTGTGTTAATGGTAACTTCGGTGGACTTCGGTCTGATGAAATTATCGATTTGTCGCTTTGATAAAACGATGTGTGTAACATAATTATCATAATTATGTTACACACATAATTTCATCAGACCAGAATCCACCGAAGTTATTAATATACCGGCTTGCACACACGAGATACGTTTACGAGGCGCTTTCTATTGGTGCACAAAATTACACTATTACACAAAATTACACTATTACACAAAATGAAAAGAAAAAGAGAAAGACTTCTGCTATATAGATGAATCAAGTCGTAATTCTCGTCGTAATTTTCATCGTAAAACTGGTCGCGAACTGTGGCGCCCTTCTAAACATGTATTTTTTTCGTATGCATCGAATGTCGCGACAGAACAGTCTGACTATAAAACGTGCAATGAATGATGGAATATTCTGTTGCGAAAACAAGTCTTCCGCAAATGAAATATTCAAATTAGACGTATTGGGCGACGTTGTTCTAAAATATCCGGAGGAAATGTTACGGCCGAAACTTGAACGGGGTTACGAGACTAATAAACTTTTTTACTGCATCATGAAGAAACCCATCTGTTTTATTTCACTGAAAATCGAGTCGAAACTGGCGTTTTAATAAAAAAATATTATTGATCGACGAAGAGATATCGAAAAGTGCCATCCATCAAAATATGATTAATTCGACTATAATTTTGTTATTAAAGTCAACAACGTCTGCAAGTACCGTCGCCTACTTTTGCGATATTGTCTCTAACGATGATGCTTAATACAGTCATAGAGATCGAAGATAGATTTGCGAAATAGCGTTCGACTTATTTGCGGCTCTAGTCTCACCATTTCCGATTAGCTTGATTGGCATAGAATTGCCAATTGCAAAATATTGATTATCTCTAATCTATTATCTCTAATTTCTTAATTATTTTAATTAAACGTATTACTTAATTAAAAATTAAATATTAATATTATATCAATTAAAAATGTTATATTTTACATAAATGAATTAGAATTTGCAGTAAATGGACAAGGAAAACAAAATAACACAATCAGTTTTGCAATTGATTCTTAAATGTAATTTTAAATGTAACCGATCAAGCTTATCGAAGATGGTGAGATCGGTTTTCGTTCTCAGTTCGACAACGATCCTAATATCGAGTCCAAGATTTGCCGCGTGCAATGCTCGAACTGATAATATCATCTGTCGAGCATGACAGTGACAGGCGTCACTATCGATTATGCGCATAAGCCGCGAACGATTGTCGATCCGTCGCGCGTTCTCGCTAGCACGTTCGTCGCGATCGGTTCGCGTATTCCATTTGTACGCGCGCTTGACAGCCAAAGTTCGCACGTATTCTCCGTACGTAAAGAATCTGATTTCACGTGACGATAGCGTCATCAATTCTCCGCCGGCCATAACATGCGAGCGCGATGGCAGATTTCGATACTTATAAAATTATTTCCTTCACGCTACAGAGCCCGGGGACTTTCCTTACGACATTTTCAGATATCGAGTCATTTATCTCGAACAAGAAAAGTTGCTCTCGATAAGTTGCCAAGATCGATATAAAGTGACGTTCCCATTACGGGTCGAGTTCTAATTATGTGTGGGTCAAATTTGCAAAATTAAATATTTTACAGATGTACATATATTAATAATGTTAGGGAAAAATCTTTTTGCATTCTCTAATTTTTTTGTTATTATTTTTATATGAAATCACTTTCTCAATCATTACTGAAAAAACAGAATATAATTTAATCTTTAATAATTTCTTGAAATTATGAAACTTTTAGTAAATTGTACTTAATACACTATTACGTTATATAATTTAAAACAATGTGAATTTTAATATTATTCATATAAAAATAATATAAGTTTTATTTTTAATTAAAGAAATTTTACATTAAAGTAAATAGAGACACGAAATAATCTGCCGATTTATAATTGGAACTTATATATAAACATTTTTTAATATTTTTTAAAAATTTACAATTAGTTTATTGAACACAATAATTTTTCTTTGAAATTATAATATTTATTGTTTACATTGACATAAACAATTTTTTTAAAGGTTTAATTGTTAAATTTACACGAATGAAAATCACTTAAATGACACATTAGGACCATTACTTTATCTTAATTTATATTTGCATCTCGTTCAATTTCTTTGATGATGTTTCTTTATAAATTCGTGAATGGCGCGATATTGCCGGACATCCTGCGAATCGTGCAGATGAGACTGATATTTAATCACGGAATTACGAGAACGCGTGCCTGTCGGTCCTATTAAGGCGTACACTGTACAATCAGCGAACATGTGTGCCATGTTGCACGTCGTACACGCGAATAAACATGTGGCGCGTCAGATATTATAGACACGAGTTGGTAGTCCGTAACGGCCAATGGATCATGAACGCTGAAACGATGTAGATGCCTATAAATATCGCTTGTGGAATCGAGAAGAGGAACGCCGGCGAGATTGACAATAGAAAGGGAGAGAGAGAGAGAGAGAGAGAGGGAGAGAAGCTAAAAGAGAGAAAGAGAGAAAGCGGATGAGATCCGGGATAGTCCGAGAAAGTTTTCCAATTTGAAGCAATTAGTTTGCAGTACGGCGTTGGATGGCATGCATCCAGATAATCGAATATAGGTCAGCGTCTAAAGAGGGATGGGGTCGAGCTACGATCAGAGAGAAAGTGAGAGAGAGAGAGAGAGAGATTGGGGGGAGAGATAGGAGAGACGGAGCGCGAGAGTTTCCCGAGTGTGTGCACGTGCGACTGGCTGGACCCGTCGCACTTCTGGCATGTCCGACGCGCATAAAACCACGTGGCACAATCCGAGAGCGCCCGCCTCGGAGTTCTGCCGCGCGGTAATCGATTGACCGATCGTCCCCGATCTACAACTGCAATTGATCGATGCACCGGCCGGCGTCTTCGGACGCAGTGATAGAGCTCTAAAGTTTTCCGCCGTTACGTATGTTTGCGGAGTCTCGGGAATTGCTCGGGCGAGATGTACGAGTAAGAAAATTGCGACTATCGCGATCCAAACGTGCTACGTAAGCGCGTTGCTTCGGTACCGTACAGTTTTAGAATAATTTACACGAGTAAGTCTAGAAAGTAGTTGTTAATATTTTAGAAACAGGATTTTTACTGATATTCTTTTACGTCACTTTGCAGAATCCGAGGCCAGCTGGGAGGAATGGTGGACCTACGATGGCATTTCCGGTGAGAATAGCTTTCTTTTTTCGAATTTTGTCATTAGAGAAGATAAAAGCTTCGCAACGTCGACGTCGACGTCAGAGATACTCTCTTATTAAACTCCATTTAAACTGAGACTAATGATAAATATAAGCGTATGCAAATTGTTAATTACCATTATTATTACTATGTAACTTAATGGCCATTAGTTATTTATCGTCGAAATATTTGCTGAGCTTACGACATTTTTTCGTTCTGCTGTTCGTTTTTACGTGTCGAGCGTAATTTCCGCGTTCTTCGCTTTTTTGATACTTCCGACTGTCGCACGATATGATAGACAAAGTAGGAAACTTAAACGGCCCGTTCTACCAAGTTTGTTCATTTCGCACAAAATTCTCGCAACTTCACTACCGAATACTAAGATTTGCGCGACATTAATAGCAGAATTAATGTTATTCTGAGAACGAGGCGCAAAGTATATTACAATTAAAATTAGTATTATAATGCAATATTCTCTACAAACATACGATAATTAATCTAATTATACACGGAAAAAATGATTTCGTTGAAATATTAAAAAATTTAGCTAGATACAGATTTGAAAATAATTTTGTTAGATCCTCCAAGTTAATTATGTAGGAAATTCAAACATGATAAGAAATGCTGTAAAAAGTTTGATATTCTAGCAACCGATTTGTAAATGCTACATAATTATTTTAATAATTCCATAAAATTATTTTCAGATCTGTATTTAGCTAAATTTTTAAATACTTCAACAAAATCATTGTTACTGTTTATATTTCCTTGTTATAACGTGAGTCAACTTATCGTCAAAATCCAGCTTATAAAAATGTTAGAATTTGTGACGTATCGATGCAGGTGCATCATTCGCTAAGTGATTACTATTAAGTTCCTGAGAACAGGATATTAAGCATTTCGCGAGCTCAGCCGGTTGTGCGGCTTCCTAATTTTCTTAATTTTAAGTTACGAGGCCATCGAGTGCCTCCGGGCGCGCCGGTGAATTTTTTAATCTCGCACCATCCCCTTCCCCTTCGTCGTAGTTTTTATTAAAAATAAGGCGAGCGCGCCGATAAGACTGCACCACGTCGGTTCTGGGTCTTGAGTTTAGTGTTGTTCCGCCATGCGGGCCAGCTGCCACACGGAAAACAGTGCCGTATACTCAGGCGTTCGCATAAAACGCCAAAAATTTCAACTGCACCCCAGTCGTCCGCCGAGCCCTCCTCTCCCCCGCGTTTCCTTCGATCGCGCGAGCCCTACGAATTTCTCTTCAGCCTGTTGACGTCGGGGAGGAAGTTGTTGATCTCATTCCGGAATTTACGTGCGCCACAGAATTTCGCTATCGATTAGCTCGAGCGCTGCAACGAAATTAAGCCCGCTCCGCGAAGTGCCGGTAATATCGTTATCACGAGCGATATTCTTGCGACGGCAAACACGGAGAACTTGTCGCGTCATTTTTCTCTAATTTGAACTTTGTCCTTTGATGTCTGTAACGCGGATTTAAAAATAATGCGCGAGACAAATGCGAGAATCTCACTTCAATGGAATAAAAGGATGTATTATCCTCCATTATCACATATTACGACACAAAACATTATTAATTATATAAATTATAGTAATATCTTTTATCTTGACATTTTTGCAATTTAATTCTTTCAAAAAGGGATTTTTATTAGATATGAGATATTGCTAGTCTTTTTAAAATTATTTTACAATCAATCGCAGAACATCGTGTTACATAGAATTTTTTAATGGAATTAGCTTAGATACGTTAAATCGGCTAGGTGACTTATTACTGTGATCGATGGCAGAAGTCGATTTTTAGGGTTCGCTATATTTTATATTGTGGACAGATAGGGGTTTTTGTTTTATAACCAATAAGCGCGCACCCTTGATCGCGCACCTTGACCGCTTTTTCAAGATTTATACAGGGTTTCCCCCGAGATTTACACCTCTTTCATTTATAAAATTTTTGATAAATTTAGAGACGATTTTTTTTCAGCGAAAAAATCTGATTAGTCGACACTTTTTCACTAAATTTTTTTGGCGTTTGACATTATAATTTCCTAGATAACTTTTGGCTGAAACTTTTAGCTCGTCGAAGTATATGCTTTCGAATTTTTAGCTCCAAAATAAGATCTCGTTTCTACTTACTAGGCATCTCGGAAGTTTAAAGTTAATTTTACTTGAAGCGCGTTACCACATAATTCAAAATTTTGTTAATGAAAAATTAACTGCAGATTGAAGACGAGAGGAGATTATACTAACGTGATTTTCTTAACGTCTTTAACAGATAGACAGTTTCTTTAATGCTATGTAGTACATGTTTTACGCGAGTGCCAATTTCACAAAGTCTGCGCGAGTGCAGCGTGCATAAACAATTGCATTTCCGCGTGTATTTACGCGACAGCGGAATAATCCGGTTACATTACAACGCAGATTGCAAGTTGAGCACTTATGCTTTTTTCGACCGCAAAATGCACCGTCGCGGCAACCGCGTTTACGGAACGGCTCTGATTTTATGAGCGACGTGCTGCAGTACATGATATATCTTTGATTTCGCCTCGAGGGTATTCGAGCAAACTGCTGGCTGAACTTTGCTACCGTTGTTATATTATAAATGTGAGACGAAGGAAAAAAGAAGTTTTAAGATATATTGCTTCGATTATTCGCGAACATGCCGCGTGGTTCCAGATTCACCAACGCTCTTCTCAACCACGGATACCGCAAAAAAGACAACGGAAGGAACGGTATTGTTGAAGTATCTAAAAATTTAGTTAGATATAAATTTGAAAATAATTTTGCTGGACCATTAAAATAATTATGTAGAACAGTGTTGATTGCAAAAGATTTTGACATTCTAGCAACCAAATGTCCTACTATAATTATTCTGATGGTCTAAACAAAATTTTTTTAGATTTGTATCTAGCTAAATTTTTAGATGCTTCAACAAAATCATTCTTTCCGTGTAAATATAAGAAAATATGTCTTTATAAATGAAAGTTTACACTTCAGTCTAAACAAATGATGGATTTAAATAAAAGATTTCATTAAAACCTTGAAACATTCTAACCGCTAACGGTTTACATATCTCACGAACCAACCCTGGCTTTGACAACTAGTCGATCAAATATCGGACACGTGTGGTATGGCCACGTGGCTAAATTCCATGACATTTCGCGAATTAGTGGAATTCCGAGAAATTCCCGGCTGCAGGCAGTTCCTAAATTTTTAGATACTTCAGCAAAATCGTTGTAAAAGTAATTTAATAGAATTCGGCAGCGTCTTCTACAAAATTAAATCATTAATATTTAAAATATTAAAGAAATTTTGCCGACGCTTGTATTTCTGCGTTGTGAATTATTGTAAACAAGCGAGATATCTTAATCTTCTAATTATATATTCGAAGCTTTCGTTCCCATGATGAATGCTAATTCATTACGTACGATGCATTCAAACTGCGTTCGCATCGATTTTAAAAGATTAAACGGCTGCCGCTCTCGACGGCGAGATTTTCCATAATACGAAGAATACACGCGGCCGCGGAACGAGTCGCGGGAGTTATTAGGGTCGCGAATTGCGGCGGAGCCAATGTGAATCATCGGACGGATAAAAACGCGAGCGGCGAGATGGCTTGCGAGAAAATCTCCGTGAACTTTTCCAAGGCGACGGGATTAAACTCGGCGCGCTTCGGTCCTTCCTTTACTCCGCCACGCAACTGGTAGCATTGGCAGCACCCCGTTGCTCGACGAGCAGTTTCTTAAGCCCGGAGGAGAGAAGCATCACGAAGCTGAAGATGAAATTTCCACGGTGCGGCGAGAATATGTCTTTCCGGCTAAAGACGCTGAAAAATGTAACGCGTTTCTCGGGGATTCGTGCGCCTCAGCCACGCGTTGCATTTCTAGGAATTGCATCACAGACCGCTGTAAAAAAAGCTATTTTAAATTTTAATGCAATAGATGCGCAAAGACGATCTCTATAATAACGAAACCGTGAACACACTTGTGCGGGGTATAACGTATCTGCGGCATGGAAAATTTTCAATTCACTGTAGAAACGACAGAGCTTTTGATTTGTACTACGGAAAGAACGATTTTGCTGAGAGATTTAAAATTTTGTTGGATGAAAATAATTTTGTTGGAACCTTAAAAATAATGAACAATGCTACAAAAAGCATTGATATTCTAGCAATTAGTTTGAGCGTTCTACATAATTATTTTGATAATCCAACAAAATTAATTAAATTTTCTGTATCCAGCTAAAATTTTAGATCTCTTTCAGCAAAACCGTTCTTTCGGTGTATCATTGCAATATAATCGTTTTAAGCTCACGCACGTATGTTGATAAGAGTAATGTAGAACATATGGGAGTTTAACGAATTTGATTTCGGCGAGTTGAAGAAAGATGTGGTTTTTCCGGCGAAAATTGTGAATAGCCTGTTTCCTTGTCGTCCAAATATTTACCCGAATGAATGGCCTTTTCAAACTTCCGACGTACCTGGGCCGGGCTTTTGCCGGCTAAGTTTTCGGTAGCAACTGAGAGTGCCCGACTACCCGGATATTTGCACATCCGCGTTAAATCACTAACACTAATGTATTTATGAGGGAGAAGTTAGACGAATCTCCATGCAATACGATAATTGAAATTACCGCGCAAACCAGTTTACCGTCGGGAATTGCGGGCTTCTGCGTTCTAAATATTCGAAAGCCTCGCGATATTTGCACAGTTACTACATAGAGAGTGTTTCCTGGCTGGTGCGACAACTGAGAAAATAAGTAATTTCTCGTTGCGGAATAAGTCACCACGGCTGTAAACGTGTTTTTTTCCACCGCGGACTTTAATCGAACGTTCTCTCGTCGGATTTGAACGAGAATATTATTAGACTAACAATATTGTGAATATAATTATTTTCTACTTTCGCTACGTTCTTTTACATTATTAGTAGATGCAATTTATATTTTGATATTTTTTTTCTAATTTCCATGAGTAGTTTGACAACAAAATTAGAAATTTCTTGAA
Organism: Cephalotes varians; assembly: GCA_037157785.1. NCBI lineage: Eukaryota > Metazoa > Arthropoda > Insecta > Hymenoptera > Formicidae > Cephalotes > Cephalotes varians. Next base: position 513,538 of record JANQDE010000018.1, read on the forward strand.
CTCTGCACTCGATACGGTCCTTTACCCAAATTACGGAGTTGTCCGCTGCTCAACAAGCGTGAAATGGTCGGACTCGACGTTTGGATCCAAACGTGAACAAGGCGGACGGAAATATCGAAATACGAAAGCAAACGTCGAGGCAATTTTACAAATGGTTGCACGAATACTGAATGTTTTCTAACAGCCGAACAGAGAACACGTAGCTTCACGTAAATAAATATATATGCGATAAAATAAATATACGCGAAAAAGAACGCGAACGGACGTGCGCGCGTTAAGACCACTTTGAAGTCTTCGAAAGATTAAAGAAATTATTAATATATTTGCGTCAATAGTACACGGAAAGAACGATTTTGCTGAAGGATCTAAAATTTTGCTGAATACAGAGCTGGAAATAATTTTATTAGAATCAAAATAATAAATTTTGTTGAAACCTTAAAAATAATGAGCGATGCTGCAAACAATTTTGATATTCTAGCAACTTGTTTCAACATTCTAATTATTGATGGTTCAATAAAATTATTTTTCTGATTTGTATCCTGCTAAAATTTTGATCTTTCAGCAAAACCGTTCTTTCCGTGAATTTTTAAATGTTTACTGTTTATTATTTTGATATATGATAATAAAATCACCGTATCTTTGGAATCAAATTTTTTTTAAATAATAATGAAACAAGAAAGGTCAGTATTTACAAAAAATTATAATCTTTTCTGTATCTTTTATTTTTAATTCTAGTCCAAGTTTACATCTCTAAATTTTAATGTCAGATAATTCTAGTTATTTTGTATTTTTAACATATATATTAAAATCGTGATCTATTTTATATTTTGCTTCTCACAATCTGTAAGTTGAAAATATATCTAGAACATATTATTTAAAAACGGAGATCTTTGATGAAAATAACGCTTCTGAATATTTGATACGAATCTTCCAAGCTCTCCTGAAATATTCACTGTGTGTCCTGTAGGTCATTTCTGCGGTACTTTTCGTACTGGACATGAATATCTCGCGACGCTATCTTCAGGAAGTTAAACGAATATACCGTATGCATTCCGCATTGCGTACTAAATCGGAATCCTCGGTATATATTAAAGAATATTAAAAATATATTTAAGAATCGCCTGATAAATTCCATTAGTTCAGCCTACGATTTATTTCCATGAATAAATAATCCAGAAAGATGAAGTTTTCTTTTATGAATTAAAAATATTTTTAGAGTTTATAATATATTCTAGATTGTGTTTAATAAAACAATCTGGAATATGAAATATTTTTATAATATATAATTTGGAGTATTGTTATACAAATATTTTTAGAGAAACAATCTAGATGAAACAATAAAACATACGCATTTTAAATGCAACTATTATATGCAATTTATGGGATTTAACGAAATACATAATTTCTTTTATAGCTTAGTGAAGAGAGAACGCTTTAAGATTTTATTTGTCACTACCATTTTTCTTTGTCGGCGTTTTTACAAATGCCATTCTATGAATCAACGATAACGTAATTTAGCGATTCGTTCATGATAGTGAGATGTATAGGACAGGTATGAGAAATTCGCGCGACCGATTTAACTACACCGAACGAACAGCTGCTTAGACACGCTTAGTTTCTGGTAAGCAAGTCGATCATTCGGTCAATCAAAGTTTGCCCGAAAGCTCAACTATTCGGCCGGCGAGATTACCAAGCGAATACATGTTCGTTGCAGCCGGCCACTCGCGTGCGTAAATCCGGGATTCCTACTTGGCATAGCCGAGCATACCACGGTAATCAAAACCGTCTGGTGCTTACATATGCAGCAGTCCGCTTTCTCGCACGCCTCGGTCCTGGGAGAATGCATCGTGTGCATTATTTAGGGAGTGGATGAAGAAATGAATTCTACGGCTCTGGACATAAATGTTTAGCGGATCCTGCATCTGATCGTTCAATTTCGCTGCATATCATTAAGAAAAAAATTACATATTCAATAGACAAAAAAAGATATTCGACATTTGATATATAATTTAACATAATTTCATAGGCATTAATGAGACATTAAAATGGAATATTGTAAAGAGACTGTAGAAAAAGATCTTACACTGTTGGAAAATTTGTGTTAAATTTAACACATTTCACATGTCCCAAATGGTCTACTCAAATTTGTATTAATTTGACACAAGATGAATATGTCAGAAAATAACACAAACATTGTGTAAAAATTAATACGAAAAATGTAACATTTTGACATAATTTGTGGAAACATATTTCTTCAGTAAAATTAACATTTATAATATGTTAAATTAACATGAACATTCATCTTAATTCATTTATTTTAGAATTTATGTTTTCAAACTACATTATTGTTATCTTATTTGTTCATTTACTCATGTTATTTTTACTAAGAATGTTAAATATCAATTTAATACAAAAATATTCAAATCACATTATGTTAAATTAACACTCGAATATGTTAAAAATTCAATACAAAAATTTTAACAAGGACCGTTTTTAACATAAATACAAAATGTTTTTTACTGTGTACGTTTGAATGACGCATCTACGATAATCTACGATAATCGGTCGTTGAAAGATCGAACCGTGTAAATTTGATGTTTTTTCTTTTCAAATAGGTACGCGACATTCACTCCTGTGATGGAAACGATGCGCGTTTTAGACATATAAAAATAGTATGCCTTCATTTGTAAAGTGACATTAGGTCGTGTCGTGGCAGCGCCCTCGTGCTATTTTGATATTTCACGAATAGAAAGTAGTAGACTCTGTAAAAAGATGATAGAAAACTTGTGTGACAGAGAAATAAATTTGCCGAAGAATCGATTATTTAAACGCGCCGTGCTTTGAAATAACGGATTTTCGTCAAAACGTAATTTTCATTAGCCAGCGACGGTACCATGGTGTAGATTTCGATAACGTGATTCATTAGAAATGTAATTGATTTCGCGTCGCAATATTTGTACGCGTACCCATATGGCGCAGCGCCCGTCATTAATGCAGGTGCAAAATGGATCGCGCTTTTCGGCGGCGGCCGTAACGGCGTCATAAAAATTCTCGCAGGCGAAGATTTATGCCGACCTTTTTGACCCACTCTGCCGCGCAAAATGATGCATTGATCTCTCCCATGACGCCGGGCGATGTGTCCAACCGTAGCGTTCGCGTCAGGGTCAACGAAATTTTCATCGCGATTTATGATCAATGGGTCTCGATCGGACTCAGATTTGGGCGCGAATTAAAGTGACATTTTGTGTTCCGCAATATGGGTCAAAGGTCAGCTCATGTACGTAAATCTTCGCATCCCTCATCCGCGCTTCCGGACACACATTTTCTCTCCTCTTCATTCGTCCGAAATTTTGTTTATATGCCAAACGCGTATGAGATACGCTGTTTAATTAAAAAAAACTGCACGCGGTTGCAATCTTGTTTTCTCCGCGAATATCCGCGATTTGTAACGGCGCAACCAGTATAATTTTTGAAACTGGCTTGCGGTTGACACACCTCACCGTGTGTGTAAGAACACTAATGAAATCCTGCGGTCCGCGGCAATGCTTCTGCAACTGCCAGCAGACGGGAATTTCTCGGAATTTCGCTAATTTGCGAAATGTCATGGAATTTAGCCACGTGGTCATACCACACGTGTCCGATATCTGATCGACTAGTTGCCAAAGCTGGGGTTGATTCGTGCACACGTAAGCTTTTAGCGGTTAGAATATTTCGGAGTTTCGATCTTCTATTTAAACCTATGTGTCTATTTATTCAGACTGAAGTGAACTTTTATTTATAAAGACATATTTTTACACGGAAAGAACGATTTTGTTGAAGCATCTAAAACTTTTGTTAGGTACAGATCTGAAAATAATTTTGTTGGACCATCAAAATAATGATGTAGGACATTCAACTGAAATGTCAACTTTTGCAGCATTGCTCATTATACTTGAGCGTCCTAAAAATTATTTTTGGATGTCATAGTTCTTATATAGAAAAGGATATAATTTAGATTTCTGTCTTAAATGAATTAACTCTTTATCTTTCAATTCGACTTTATTTACAGTTCTTCTTATAAGATTCCTTGCGGATTATCAATTACAGTATACGATTGAAAAGACGTTTTATTGCACGTTACATCTTCGATCCACATACTCGGCAGCGTGACGATGAAGTTCCGGGCGCGGATTAAATCGTCGCTGTCGCTGTGCGTGAATTCCGACACGAGAAATCAAGTCTCGGATAATTAACAAGCCGAATCGAAAACTTCTAATAGCTTCTCTATTTCTGGCTGTACTACGTGAGATTAACGAGTCTACGCATGCGGAAACTTCGTACGTAGTGACGGTTGGCGCGTTGTATATTCCGTCACATCAAAGTTTGCACGAAGATTGCAAATATAAGCGCATATCTATATATATCGACGAAATTCTTGCATCGTTGCGTTTTAGATTCGACGGAATCGAACATTCGACACCGCGAGTTAGTCGAAGGTGGATTCAAGTCAAATTTCATGACGAGCTGTCAGGAAACTTCCGGATTAAGTGAAAACAGACAAACGAGTCGGACGAATGACACTTTATTTTTTTCGGCGATGATTAAGTTGAAATAGTGTTCTGGGAAATGAATTATGAGAACTCGTGATTTATATTATTTATTATATACAGAATGTTCTATTTCCGATCTTAATTGTGAAATCGATAATTGATAATCACAAGTTAATCGAAACAGCATTATAATAAGAAGAGAACAGAGTTAATAAAATACACTGTTAGAAAATTTGTGTTAAATTTAACATTTCACGTGTTCTAAATGATCCACTCAAATTATTATGTTAATTTGACATAAGATGAATATGTTAGAAAGTAACACAAACATTATGTAAAAATTAATACAAAAAATGTAACATTTTGATATCATGAACAATTTGTGGAAACATATATATTTCTTCAGTAAAATTAATATTTATAATATGTTAAATTAACACGAACACTCTTCTTTGATTTATTTATTTTAGAATTTATGTTTTTAAATTACATTATTTTTATGTTATTTATTTACTTATTCATAAATTATGTTAGTTTTACATTAAGAAATATTAAATATCAATTTAACACAAAATATCCAAATAACATAATTACATTATATTACATTAACACTCGAACATGTTAAAAATTCAACACAAAAATTTTACCAAGGACCATTTTCAACACAAATACAAAATGTTTTTTTATTGTGTAGATTAAGCCTCAACTATAGCTCTAAAAAATTTCCCTAATTTATATGAATGTTTTGAAGCTTTTTTTTTCGCTCCATCTTCACACAATTTTCAATTTTATTTTGTCTTAAATAAAACGCTAAATTATATAGAATTCAAGTCTGTAAATGAAAGAGGTTTTGATAATAAAAGTTAAAAACGTTAAAAGTTACAATGTTAAAAGTTACAATGTTAAAAGTCCAAAAACGTAAACAAAAGTTTTATAAAATATGAAAAAGAGTGGTGTTTTGTCCGAGTCAAATGGAATCGTGGCTGTAATTGAGAGTTAAAAATGATTATGTATTATTCATGTACAGAGTGACCTATAATTTTTGGCCTCAATCACGTAACAGAAATCAATTATACATCCATACATCTGTACCTGAACTAATCGACATTTCGTGTAAAATTTCAATGACATTCTGGCAATTAAAAGTCAGCATGATGTCGGACGGGACGTGATCGAGGGAAAGAATAGCGCTTTCTGATTCGTCACGTTTTTTCCTCGCAACGCGTGTCATCGATTTTAATTGAAGGTGGAAACGCAGATCGACGCATAACGCCGATGTCGAGTGAATACTTCAGCGCGCATCGAAACTTGCTGAAATACGACGAACAAAGCAGCGGCAGTCGACGAAACACACAAAATACGATCCCGTGGTTTTTGTCACCGCAAACACGATTCAGGGTAGTGGCGGGGAGAGGGGGTAGTCTTCCCGTATATTTTTCCGCATGCGTGTGGTTGCACGTGAATCGCCACCACGAGGTGGGAGGGGAGGAGGCAGAGAAGAAAGAACGGTCGGAATTAAAGAAGTGGAATAAACATGCAAATGCCGGCCACTTTCCATCTTTATCACTTCGCGCTGAATGCAAGTGCGTCGACTTAACCGTGTGCGCGGCGCAGGTCGCGAGAGAGGGATAGAAAAAATATGGCAGGTTGGGGAGGGAGGGTTTCTTTTCTCTCGCGTTGCGTTCATTGTCGCGTTTCTAAAACGGTTGTGGTCACGAATGCAGAGTAAATTGGACGCCGTGGCCGGACTATTAAAGAGTTTATTTACAAACCAAACTTAAATCCATATTTCCAGAAAGCGGAGAGAAAACTTCTTTTTTTTTATCTCTTTTCCACTGACACGGTAGTTTCCACGTTTTTCTTTCAAATGTAGATAAGTATTATTAGCGAGGTAATAATAATTTCCTTTCAATCGACGATTCGCCAGGTCGATCGATACACGGTACGATTAGAAGCGTGAGCTCTTACAGTGACTGAAAATAAATTTGTCACGCGCTCGATACACGTATTTTCTATGGAGCCAGATTGCGAGGTGGTAGAGGATAACGGGCGGATAAAGCCGACGTATGTGCTATCAATCACGTTGCCGTTGGTTGCCGTTGTGCATCACTCTTTGCGATGAGTAGTCACTCGCAGGCGACACAATCGTGTCGTTATCGCGTTACACACGGTGTCGTTGTGATTTACGCGCGATATCGCATCTTGACAAGCTTTTACAAAACAAGGCTGTACGAGTCTCGCGACGGCTGTAAAATATCAACGCGCTATTCGCATCTTATCTACGAGTGCTCCATAACGCCAACCTGCGCACGGTATTCGCAATTCATAATTCATGATTCGTATGTAATTCGCGAATAGTGTGAATAGAAAATTCGTAAAATTCACATTCGTCATTCGCGCTGATTCGCCAGCGGATCAGTTTTTCCGCGAAATCGAAAAACGTGAATCATAACGAATCAACTCATTTGTGTTGATTCATGTGTAGCGTTACATTATGCACGATTGTTCGCATATTTTCGTGCTCACTGTCGTCACTCATTAAAAAAAAAATCATCACAAATACTTGTCGAAACATCATGATAATTTACGAATTACAATGACGAATCGCGAATTAATTACAAATCATGAATAGTGTGGCGAATTCACTACTGGAACAAAGAATTTTCATGAATTGCTACGAATCACGAATTACGAATACGCGCTACCATTATTCGGAATGATATTTTCAACTAAAATCTCCGAGTTTTCGCGAAATACTGAGTTGATGCAAAGAGACAGTTCACGACTCAAACAATAATGTATGATTATATAATTATTATATACTTATTACTTATTATTATATAATTATATCTTTTAAACAGAATTGTCGAACGGAAGTTGTTTAAAATCCGTGTAATTTTATTCTCAACTTTACTCGACGATTACGAAACGGACACTTTTTACATTCCAACCTGATATAATTTCGAATTGCAATTAAACGATAAGATCTTTCGATAAGATAACAATAAGATCTTTCGATAAGATAACGATAAGATTAATTCGCGTTTTATTACGCATTCATCTAATTTTAAGCATCGTGAAACAAAATATGTACCGGAACCGGGAGATATCAACAAACGTGGCGAATTTATCACGCGACAGTCGGCGATAAAAACGTGTGTCATCGGCACGGTTAATTAGCATTCTCGCTGGTTAATATCCGACCCTCGCGACCGCGACCGAGTTCGCGAGCGAACGTAAAGCCGGAAGGTGTTTCTCGGCGTTACGGCTTTTTGTCGGCGACGCGAGTGGTCCACGGAAAAATACGTGGAAAAATATTCCTCGCGTTCGGTCCGTTTCGGAGCGGAGCGACAGAGGGTAGCTGGAGGAAGAGAGGGAGGTGAGAGAGATAGCGGGTGCGGGAGAGGAGTAGCAGAAGGACCTCGCACACAGAGATTAAACGAAATTATTTAAATGCAGTAATTTAACATCCTGACTACCGGCGGCCGGACGATGCCGGCGCTGCTTCGCAGGTGTTGAACATGCATGTATGCATAGAATATGTTTCCGGAAAACCGACTCCGCTCCACTCCGCTGTACCGGTCCGGTCGGTCTATCCGCCGGCTGGATGGCCGGCCGGAGTGCGTGCATACATTACCAGCGACGTGTACCCGGCGAGAGGGAAAGAGACGGGGACGGGAGGGTGGGAAAGAGAGTGCGCGACGCGTGGATTTCAAACAAGCGGGTCTTCGCGCTCCTGCACTTTCGTTATGCGGTACGTGTCTGTTTATCGGACGGGGCTGCATCTATCTTTTGCGTTTTCGCCCTCGCCCTTCGTGTACAGGAAGTTCTAATTAAACGGGAAATTAACCGCATTCGCTTTCACTGATACCGCGCTTTCAGATTTAATCGCGATTGCTGCACGGTACTTTCTTCCGGCAAAAGTTTATATTTCGTCGTTGTTTTATCCAACGCTACTCGAGCCACCGACGATCCTATACCGAAACTTTTTAACGCAGATAACGCTCAATGCGCGACGATACGCGCCGGGCTTATTTAGCACTAAAAAGCGAATGTTCTTTTCGTTCCGGCGCGATTGGCGGCGCGCCAGCTAACGGTCGGAGTTGGATCAGATTAAAATCGAAACGTGTTAGCACTTGTAGTTCAATGCTCCACCTGAATTCTCGCTGCATGAAACTTCCGGAGTTTGTGGCACGATGACGAAGGAAATGATAATAGTCACTAAAAATCGTAATAAAGTATAGGAGAGACCGAGGCAGGTTGTCATACGGGGTTGGTTGTCAAAAAGCTTATAATTCAATCAATATTTGTCAGAAAATTTTTTTTTTATGTAGATTGCTGACGTGATATTAATTTATGTAAAATGTGTAAAATGGTTTGCGCCAAAAGCGTGTAGAATTACTTACAACAACAAAATGAAGTTAACGAGTGAATTTTTCTGATCTCCTATTTTGTCTTTTTTGTTACTTTTTGGCAATCACAATTTCACTGCAATCGTAGAAAATGGCATGACTTAAATAAGTTTTGACTGTGGTTCAATAATCATTATTGCAACAAAATTTGTGAATATATAATCTCTTATTAAAAAAAATAAATGGCCATGTGAGATTGTTATAAATAAGCTTTTCTATCTATTTTTTGAGAAAGCCACGTTTTCCATCTGGCTTGAACAGTCATTTAGAAGTTGTGTTAAATTGTAACTATGGTACAAAAACAAGAAAGGGAGATAGTTATATAGAGATAAAATTTTGCCTAATATTTTATTATTTTTTGGCTCATTTTGGAAGCCGTTAGAGTGAAAATATAATTTATGTATCCGACAAGTCGCATTAGAATTTAATATGAATTACCGTGCATTAAGTAGTTATTGCAAAAAGTCCTGAATATGTGGCTACCAATTTTGGAACGTGTGACAATCAACCTCGAATATGGGATTAATTGTTACATTTTTACAGTTTTATTTAAAATTAAATGTTATTTGTACGATGTTATATCCAAGAATAATTTTTTTTTCAATACCTAAGGGTATTAAAAGTAGGTGTATTTTAACGTATATAATGTTTCAAAATCTTACATCCATTTTTTTTTAAATCGCTAAACAAAAACTGACAACCCGTCCCGGTTTTTCTTACTTTAACGCAAACGTAACGATTATGACGTTTACAATCCAATGTCCAGGATGTAACTTAAGATTTATCTTCTTCCCGGGTTTCATAAATCCGTATCGACAGGAATTTAGGCCAGCTAGACGATCGATTCGACTCGCCGACCCAAACGTAAATGGGCAGAGGCGAACGAATGGTCGCCTGATTGATTTTGTAACTGACGTAGATAGAGTGCATGGCCAGTAATTACCGGTAATGTATCAATGCACCAGTAATTACTGGCGAAGACTTCTGAGACTCCGACGGTACGAGATTTGTCGCAAATGTTTCCAAGCTTTGCAAATGTACAAAGATGCCTGTGATACTCTTTATTACACCAAACTGTATTCTGAAAATTTATCGCAGTTTTACGGATAAAATTGTTCAACTTAATCTCGGAAAAATGTCAACTTCGTACGTTTTGCGATCGGGATATGTCGACTGCGAATTGATTCACCTCCGAGTTTTACGATTTGCGATACGAATGTTGCGCGGCGTTACATTGTGCGGAAGAACGTAATAAATATCTTTATGCATTTAAAAACTAAAAGCAATAAACGGCATCAGCGGTGGAATTATGCTCCCGGGAAGAAAAAAAGTTCGCGAACGAACGGTCACGCGACAGGTGCCGTACCGTTGATTGCGAAGTTCTCCCGCCGTTCATACGGTAGCGTGGATATTCAAATGAAGCCTCGAGCTATCACGCTTTTCAAGGAATTACTTGCAATATCACTGATACGAGCAATAAAATTACGAGAGAAAAAAGTACTCGCGCTTGCGGAGGGTCTGCTCTTTTTTTTCTCGCCGATGAGATTGCCGGCTGTAACTAAATGTCCTTTTACTACGAGCTTTGCAATCACGCGCATAAATCCACGCGTACGTACGCGATCGTAAATTGTAAGCTGTGTAGGAAACTAGTCGATATCGGCAAGTAATAAATAAATATGTCCCACTGGCACAGATGCAAACTAATAAATCCGCCGTGTCTCCAAGTTAACCGACAAAATTTCGGTCGATCGCGCTCGTGCGCGCGTTGTAATGAAGTCGTCGTCGTCGTCGTCGTCGCCGTTGTCGTTGTCTGATGAAGATACAAAACAGGCAGCTGCGTTATTCACACGATGCTCGCCGTAAAAGCTTCGATTAAACTTCTACGAAGAGAAGAAGCTCGCAGCCTGGTTCGCGTATACTTGTAAACGCGAATTAGCCGACTTATCTTAGACGGAGAAACGGGAACTTCGAGATCGATCGAATGCGAGTGCCAATTCAAGCCCGTCTACAAAGTCAACCGCGAAAGAGTCCTCCTGTTTGACGAATTAATTTATTATTTAAAACAACTGACAGTATTTTTAAGAATTTTTTAGAAAAATAATATTATATGTATTTTTATAAGAAATTGTTTTTAAAAATACTGTCTATTTCTAATAATTCTTTTTTTTTTAATAAAAATTATCCTTAAGAATATTGTGTCAGCTGTTTTAGATAATAAATTAATTCATTAAGAAAGAAAGAAATGTGCAGCTTTGGAACATCGCTCGAAATAGTTTATTATCTTAAACAACTGACAATATTCTTAAGAATAATTTTTATGAAAATAATATTGAGATTTATGAATATTAAATTATATTATTATATTATATTGAGATTTATAAATATTAAATTATATTATTATATTATATTATAAATTATATTATTAAATTATAATATTAAATTATATGTAATTTAATATTTCTAATTCTCAATATTATTTTTATAAAAATAACTTTTTAGATAAAAAATTAATTCAAGCAATGTTTCAAAATTGTATATTTATTTCTTTTTAAATAAATTAGTTTATCATCTAAAACAACTGATATAATATTCTTAAGGATAATTCTTATTTTAAAAAAAGAATTAGAAATAGACAGTTTTTTTAAAAACAATTTCTTATAAAAATACATATAATATTATTTTTATAAAAAATTATTCTTAAGAATACTGACAGTTATACATAAAATTATAATTTAATTTAATATTCAATCTTATATCTCTTTGCGAGGATTTACATGCTTTGTTCTTTTTAACAGAGAGATTGACAATTCGCGCACAATTATAAGTTAATCCGAGCGAGTTACAAAATCGCATGTTTACAAATCAATCGTTATCAAACGTTTACAGGACTACGGAAGCAATTGCCTTAGTTAATTAACGAATTTACAACTGCGGCATTGGCATATCGGTATGTCCATGTATGAGTGCGACAATGACGGTGTGAATACGAGCCCTGGCGACATTGTTATCGCTGCGTATCAAGCTTCGGCCCGTTTGGCGTCGCGAATTACGTTGCCGCACCGTGAACGGTGTGCGAATATTACTAATTGTTGCCTGTTTTCCACGCGCATGCCATATATTCTTTCATCTTGGTGCGCGATTCATCTTGGAAAGGATTCATTGTACCGAACGCGCGTAAAGCGACGAGATTGTTGAGCCGCGCGTTGGAGCTACGTGCGGCTATATTTGCCACGCAGTCGCTTTGCCACGCGTTGATTAGCGTAAATATGGATGCCGAGCCGCAAATTCTCGCGTGCGCGCGATGACAAATTACTGAAACTGTAAATGTCATTATATTCCTAGCGGCGAAAACAAGCAATTCGCTCTGTTGATTGAAAAATGGCCGACGTATCGAAGTTCGTTTGCAAATTCCATATGCAAATTACAATTTATATTGGTCGCGTGAATGATTCTGTGTTACTCCGCATTGTATGTTTTTCCAAATATTGTTATTAACAAAGAATGATAATTTCTTTTTATTCTCAAGATAAACTTCCGCTTCTTGATGTCGACGAAGTTATTACTACGAATTATGATAATGATGACAATGTAGATAGATACTCTTAACAAAATTTATATGACACATTTTCATACGAAAATGATACGCGATACCGCGTAGCCGACAGACACTATCGCAGTGTACCTTCATTAAGATTTTGAAGCTAATTCGATCTTTTTTTTCGGAAGAGTATTCGTAATGGCGGATTGCGCGGCTGCGAAAGCTGATGAAATTTTCAAATCCCTCGAACACCTGATCTGCCGTAGCAGTTGTGTGCCGATGAGGGAAACTCGCGTCCGTATTTTAGCTCGATGCATTTTGAATAAGCTTGTAGTCTCTCTGGACTACAAGTGGTCCATTAGCTTAAGTGAAATATAAATGAGCGTTGACTTTAAAAATAAGAAACGAGAGGACAATTACAGTCATGGGTTTGTCAGTATACCGTGTCTACGAAATTAGTTTCAGTCTTATACTGTCAGTATTATTAGAAATACAATATTATTGATCGTGTATAATTGATATTATGGCTGGATATTGTAGAATGTCATCTATGCTCCGAATTTCTTGATTCTCGAGCACCAAGTATCACTCAATAATGGAAGATATTTTCTAAAATATTTGTTGACTGACAGTATTGATCGTGTAAGGTCTCTATTAGCATAGCATAAATTCTGGGCTATATATGTATGTAATGATTGCGAAGTTTGGATTATTCGTCTACATTTTTGAAAATTAATTATTCATCGAAATTTTGATTCTATAGGATTCACGCACGATCGTTCGAGTAAACACACACCATTTTAGTACAATAATATACTCAAAACGACGAGCCGAATCGCGCCTACAAATTGAACATCGAACGTAGGCGATGCCCGCTGCGGCTCTCAAAATCAATAACGTGGCTTTTTAATATCTCGTCGCGCGTGACAAAATATTTCACGCGGATATATTCGAATACTTTAATCGCGCCGGGATTTACGCGCCGTAAATCTCGCGAACGATGTAAAATTTAATTCATTTGCCTCGTGCCCAGTGCATTTTTCATCCTCCAGACTAAACTTGTTGCCCCTCGTTTCCGTCTCCCCACCCTGCCGGTCGTTAAACCGGTTGCCATTACGACGAAACGCCAAATATCGGATGTACATGGTGCGCACGTGTGCAGATAATACAAGCATGTTATATTGAAATTAAATGTAATTGTTACGTACGTACGTGCGCCGTGTCCAGTGTGTGCGGGCGACACGCGCGCGAACGTGTCGCTCGTGCTGGACGTGACGTTAAAATAGCATTACATTATTATGGCATTATATGTTCCGCGTTATCACCCTGAAATCCTTCTAAGTCCTTTTAACAGGCGAAGTTCAGAATACGGTTTTCTGGGTTGAAACAGGTCTCTCGGTTGCAAAAAGTACGGCGCCATATGTGCGAAACTAACCGTTACAATCACATGGCGTTGCGCATCGATAATTAACTTTTCTCATCTTGCGCCGTACCCTCGCGGCGCATTCGGCATCGAAACGCGATTCTCAGTTCCGAAGCGTTTGTTTACGCACGTGTGTCGCGTATTATCTGAGCGAAACTACGAAAGCAGTCGTTTAGCTCTGATTTCGTACAAGTTAGACTGCTTGTAAGCACGCAATATTCGGTTTTAATCGATCTGCCAGTGGCAGGACGTAAGCGCCATTCTGCACGATGCATGTACCTTCTATTTCGCAGAACGAATTACAAAATACGTAGATTTTTCTGAAGTTAAAAGATTTCGAAAAAATTTATATATATATATATATATATATATACATATATATATATGTATATACATATAAAAGATAAAGTAGAAAACAAATATTTAAGATGAGATCACCAATCTTTTCTATGAAGAAATATTAAATTGTTGCCATTTGGCAACTGTAATTTTCTTAGACCGCAGAAATCTTCTAAATTTATAAATGAAAAAGTATTTTTAATAATTTTATATAATAACTCCTAATTTATACGTGGAAAGAAGATTTTGCTGAGGAATCTAAAATTTTGTTGGATACAGATCTGAAAATAATTTTGTTGGATCATCAAAATAATTTTGTTAGAGCCTTAAAAATAATGAGCAATGCTGCCAAAAGTTTGATATTCTAGCAAGTAGTTCTACATATCATACGAACATTCTACATATATATTTTGATAGTTCAACAAAATTACTTTTTTTCTGTATCCAGCTAAAATTTTTAATTTTTTCGCAAAACCGTTCTTTCTGCATAGTGATTTTTTGATGTATAGTATTATAGAAATTGATAGGATGAGATAGATGATACCATTTGAAAGTTATACAACATCGGTTAATACCGGTTAACGTAGTGAAAAGCGCAAGATCTTAAACTGAAAAGAGCAATAAAGGGAGATTTAGAGGAACGAGCGGAAGGTAGCAAGTGAAAAGCCATAACAGTCTGTTGACGTGTCCCGACGTCGTTAGCTTCAGTACCGATATTTCCCTCCTGTAGTTCGCCACTTTTCAACGTCGATTCCTTCATCGATCCGCGACTTCACGCATCTTGCGCGCATCTCTTCGGCTACAAATTTACTTGCGGCACGCCATCTCGCCGTAACGCGTGTAGTGGAAAACCATCGGCATCTCTCCCTCCCAGCTTCGAAAAAATATGTGTTCCTTCCGATCCTCGGTCGTGGGAATGCATCGTGGGTTCTCTCTCGGTTATCGACGAGCGGCGATTTTAGGGGGCGCATAGGGAGAATTAGAGATAGGGAAGAGAGTTATAGATCTACGGGGTGGGTAACCCAAATTCTCCTATATTCATGAATTCCTGATTAAAATGAAGTAGACTATTCTGAATAAAAATTTGATTATACATATATTAACATATTTTCCTTCTAAAAAGATATTCTTAGATATTTTCATAATTCAATCTTCTAGCATAAATACTTAATTAAATAGAAAATAATTTTATTATATAAAGTATGTTTTTCTTTAATCCTTTTAATTATATAAGAATAATATCATTTTATAAACTGCTTTTTCTTTGGAGTTATATTTGTGTTACTCTCGATATTTTTGTTCAGAACGAAACTTTGAATTTTGGTCGAAGAATTTGAGATACGAGTTTGGAACACCCCGTGTATCAGAACTATAG
>JANQDE010000018.1:529220-546695 GCA_037157785.1 Cephalotes varians
GAGAGAGAGAGAGAGAGAGAGAGAGAGAGAGAGAGAGAGAGAGAGAGAGAGAGAGAGAGAGAGTGTGTCTGGTATGTTGAACCCGCGATAGGAACGGCTTAGGATGAGGGGTTTGGGGATGACAAACCGGTAGGGCGCAAAGTCCAATTAAGATGTTTTTCAACGGCCGGGCTTTAGTCCGCAGACATTGGCGTATCTAGGCGCCACGTCGCCTCGGCCTACCGCGGGAGGACTGAATTCATATGCATACATGAATACATTTCGCTGTTCCCCAATCAACCCATTGGGGAGCCGACTGCGAAGCTATTGTCCACGAGCTACCGCATAGCTTGGCCAGGTATTTTTTAGGGACATGGAATATCCACATGCTAATGAATGACCGTCCTGTTTCTCCATTTCACACCTCTTTCCCGATTACACTTCTCATCAGAATCTTTGGAAGATGAACATGCATAGAAAGAACAGTTTTGCTAAAAGTATCGAAAAACTTAGCTAGATACGGATCTAAAAATAATTTTGTTTGATTATCAAATTAATTATGTAGAACGCTCAAGCTAGTTGTTAAAATATCAAAACTTTTTGTAGCATTGTTCATGTTTGAGCGTCCTACATAATTATTTTGATAGTCTAACAAAATTATTTTCAGATGTGTATCTAGCTAAATTTTTAGATATATCAACAGAATCTTTTTTTCCGTGTAATTATCACAATCAGCACCTTATGAATATCACTTTATCTGGATGATTAGATGACTAGATATCATGATGGAGAATTTAATTAATAGAATATATTGTATCATATAAAAATATAAAATTTTTTTTTACAGTTGCGTATTACTTCGAGGAACTTAATGATTAATATAATATTTATTGAGAAACTTAAATATTGATTTTTTAATATTGTTTAGATTATGGAATTTAATAGATTTTAGCGTTTCAAGCAAAAGATTTATATAATTGGCAAAATATTGTCATTTATAAAATATTTATTTTAAATTTGTTCTCATGAAGATTGATATAGAAAATATCAGCGAGATGTGTCTATATACGGAAAGAACGATTTGCCGAAATATCTGAAAATTTAGCTAGATACAGATCTGAAAATAATTTTGTTTAGACCAACAAAATAATTATGTAAGACATTCAAATTGGTTGCTAGAATGTTAAAGACTTTTGCAGCATCACCATCAACGTTTAAACGTTCTACATAATTATTTTGATGATCTACAAACGTATTTTCAAATAACAAAATTATTTTCAGATCTATATCTAGCTAAATTTTTAGATACTATTGCAACACCATTCTTTCTGTATTTGTGTTTCCTGTTTGCATTTTCATGAAAAACTAATTATATATATATATATATATATATATATATATATATATATATAATTTGATTAAAAACGATTAAATCAATTTTTCTGTGATCGTTTTATTGACAATTTGTGACCGACTTTATATTTTGTGAATTTATGAAATTTAAGAAAACGAAGAAACATTACGTTGAAGTATAATATCGTTCTGTATTTTATTTGATTTCCTTTGAGCGAAATGTTTCATCTTCGATGATATCGTTACTCAGGAAGTAGTTCGATTCGATTTGTAAAGGACGTGACGTCGCGACGACATTGATTAATTATACAACGGCAATTAATTTAGAAGTGATGCGACAGCTTTAACGACGTCGAAGCCGAAGCGAAGACCCTCGAGAGATGTTATAATCCTCGGACAATAAGTCGTGAATTCTTAATATTTGATCCCTACAGTCCTTCCTTCATTAATCATGATAGATGTAAATGTCATTTTAAAAAGTGTCGTTTTAATGGCGATCTTCTTTCAGAGATGCCCTTAATCATAAAGCTAAGCAAGTTACATCAAGCAATATCTATTATATTTTATGCCTCATTATAATATCGAATAATGTCGCAGTTAATCTAAAAAAAATTCTGCAAATTTTTGAGTGATTATTTGATGGAGAGTGTTCTGATTCTGCGGGAGAATTCCGTGGTCGATATTATATTTGGTATTTTAAAGAAAGATATTAGCGATCGTGATTTATTTTTATCAGAAATCAGATCACTTCGTTCGAGCGGATTGTAACGACTCCGAGTGCGAATACCCTCTTATCGTTTGTAAGAAAAAAATCGCGAGAAGTAGGTCAAAGGTTGCGCTTTAGAAAGTAGAATAGGGACTAATTCTTTCCAGTTTTTATACAAACTTCTGATCCGTCCCAGAAGAATTCAAAACGCGAATCTAACCAAAGACTTACATCATTGTAAAGGAGAAAACTTATCGTTGATAAAATCATACTTGAAAGTGTGTCCCTTCTCTTGAATCTTGCGTGTACACGTATCTTAAACTTCGATTTTTTTTTTAAACTAAAATTAAATATATAGAAATTCAAGTTTGCGAGAAGTAAAGTTTTGCTTGCATATCTTTACTAAATTATTCTGTATACATTAACAATCGAGAGAGATTTTAATTTTTTTTTCAACGCGCTTCTTCCAATTAATTTAATCTTCCGATGTATATTAATCCCTCCGGGCTGATTAAATTATGTTTAATTGCCGAGACTTTTAGGAATAGAAAAAGAAAAACC
The DNA here is from genome assembly GCA_037157785.1 of Cephalotes varians. NCBI lineage: Eukaryota > Metazoa > Arthropoda > Insecta > Hymenoptera > Formicidae > Cephalotes > Cephalotes varians. The sequence continues at coordinate 531,820 of JANQDE010000018.1, forward strand.
GAAAGAAACTTTCCACACTTTCCGTTTGAGCGAACATTCTGCTCTTATAACTAATAATTTGTATCACTCCTCCTTCGAAAGTCCGCGTTATGATGTAAGCGACTTAACGACCTCGAGAAGAAGCTGGCGGCTATGAAGAAAATAAAATCAAGCCCCGTTCCAGAGACTTCTACAACTTATGAAGGACCTCCGGCGCCATTATATTCTTTATATCGACGACCTTTGCCTCCTTCGTGGCAAAACTCGGCTGCGCCCGATGGTCGGTCGCGACACTTTTCATGTTCTCACAGGAGTCGATAAATCTTCTTCCCTTTCGGTGGAAACGAGAGTTTCTTGAAGAGAATCGAGAACCCACCAGCCAGCCAGCCAGCCAGCCAATCCTCTACGATATATATTTTTTACAGCGTGCTGGAAGAATTTTTACTGTTTTCGTCAGGGAGCTCTTTTTCACTTTACCGCGGTAGTGTAAGCATCGACGAGTCAGATTGAAAACCCGTGTTACGCCTGCAACTTAACGGAATTCTTACATAAACCTTTCTCTCGGAAGTCAATCGGCTCGTTTATTTGGCCGAGTTTACTGCGGCTTTCTAGTAGATCGCTAAATCGTGTCCCTGGAAACCGCGACACTTTTCGGGACAATGACGATGTAAAGAAATTCTTTTTACGTTTTCCTCAAATTTCTGTGCTCCATTTTGTCAATCGCGTCCGTTTTAGCGGATTGATTGAAAAAAGAGGGCGATTTATAAAATTTATCTTCCTCCTCCTTTTAATTATATAATAATAATGTAATATATAATTTTAATTATATAATAATTATATATAATTTTATTTAAACATTAATTATTAAAATTATTTCTTATTATATAATCGGAGAATATTCGTGCTATTTTAATAAAAAATTGTGTCGCGCTTTTATAATGTATTTAACAATTGGGCTTTTCATTGTGCAGATTAACGCTTTAATACTTGCAAAGATTCAAGAAGATATTTTTTTTTTAATTTTTTATACATAAATACAACACTAATTTCAATTAATGTTCCAATTCTATTTTTTTCTCTTAAATTTTTTTAAGTGGAAAAGGTAACATTCTCTTAGAAGTATACATTTTTATGTATAGAAAAAAACAAATAGGATCGACATTCAAATGACGCTTCCGTGGAAGTGCGAACGCATTTATCAAAATAGTCCGTTGTATATTCAGTAACAGCCGGGGGTCTTTGCTGACGCGTAAATATATATGCTAATGAATACCATGCAAATAACCGCTCCTACTTTCCCTCAACTTTTCTCTCTCTCTTTCTCTTCAGGACACGCCATTAACACAGTTTTTACAAGCATTTGGTTTTCAGATCTTACGCGCGGCGTACCTACCCGTTGTTACGCCCCCGCGTTGTACTAAGCGAACGAGTTTGTACATCACGATTTTTTCGTGAAATTTAAATGTCGCGATGAAACACGGCTCTTTCCCGCCTCGTTTGCGTTTGCCACACGAGTTTTGCAGCGTGTATTCCAAGTACGCTATTCAAAAAATTGCTTTACACAGTTTTCCATAACACAATTCACACCGTGGAACAGAAGGGAAACATTTTGTTTCGGAGCGAGTTAATATCCTGCGCTGTACAGCAATTGCATGCATCAGCTAAGTATATTATTTCATCCAGGGAGATATTTTTATATGATAAAACAAACGTCATATCATATTAATCCTTCTTTTTAAAAGAGTTATGAAAATCCAAGGCTCTTTTTACTTTGCTCTTTCTCTCTCTTTCTCTTTCTCTCTCTGTGAATTGTAATAAACTATTATCACATATGAAAGTATAAAATTTATAATACTATTTTTAAAATAATGTTGAAAATATTAAAACACGATACATAGGGATGTAAAAGTTTCAAATAATCAATTAGTTCGCAGTTTAAGCATTTAGGTCATATCGAGAGATCGTCGTTGTTAGGTTCGTTCGTTCGTTCTAGTTATGAGTTTATTATCGAAATCTATTAAGCCTCAGTTTTCATCGATACGACGAACTCTATCACAATTATTCGATCTTCTCGCGTCTGCGGAAATCATTAAAAAAAAAAAAAAACGCGATCCAAAGCCGATTCGATCCCAGCATTTTTCAAACACTTCAGCCGTCGATTAATTGTTTTTATCGAAGAGACCCATCCCGTAGGGGCTAATCCACCCTTGATTAATCCCACTGCCGTTCTCGAGCAACGTGCTGCTTCTTATCGGCGGAAATCTGACGGCGACGGAAGAAGCGAATCCGCTCGGTTGAACGGCAGAAAAAGAAAATCGGGCTAAGATGGAGCGGCGGAGTAAAGGAGGAGGACAAAAAATTTCCGGCAATTATTCCCGGCGCCTGTTAACCTATAATTAGGTCGGTTAACGAGGATGGAGACGAGGCACCTTTCTTTTTTTTCTCGTCGGCTCACTTATTCTTTTTTTCTCGCGCCAACCGCCTCCTTTCATTAGGAGTTATTAGGATAGGTGAATAATTAAAACAGGTGTTTAAGGACTACAGGTCCGCGTGATGACGTTGTAATGAGGAGAGGGAGAGCGAAGGGACAAGCCGTGCTGAAGGGTCGGAAAATACTGCTTAAGCGAGGATCCGGCACGACGCTGGTTGCCGAGCTCGAGGATCGTGGGGCGAATGCGTCTGAGGCAAGAAGAGAGGGAGGAGGACCGGGCTACCTCACGGCTTCCACACTTAATCACTTTTGCTAATTGCAGAATGATTGCTCCGCGCTTGAAGTTTCAATAATGGGGTTGTTACACCCCCGCCAGGATCTCCTTTGGTTATATACCGGGGCCAGGTGGATGCCTGTGTCTGTTCGTGGTACCCCCTTCATCTTCTCCCCGTCACCTGGAGTTCCGCCTCGCCGTCGTCGAGCTCGCCTCCTCAGGTTCCACGTGATGAATGCTATAATAGCCTACCTGCCTTCGGGTGATAAGAAAGTAATCATTCCATCTGCCTACTGTTATTTCATTATCTCTCCCCCGTATTTGCCCCGAGAGCGGCCACCCTTATCCGTTGCACCGACATCAGCGAGCTGCTTCTTAATAATCGGTCGAGGAGATAATTATGTAATTATACGCGAGTAAAACTCGATGAGTTAGCAACGAGAGGACGAGGCTGCGGTATCTATGGTTTAGCGAGTTCGGATTTCCGGAATAGCAACCGAAGCTCAAAGGTGTAATTTTATTTCATAATTATCGAATTATCGCGATATATTTTGAGCATATAAGATGTATAATTTTGGATATTAAATTAAACTGGTGCAGTAAAATCTTGTAACATCTCACACCGGCGAGGCGATGATAAAATTTTTTTGTTCGTATGAATTATCGATGAGCAATTATTGAGCATATTACGTTTTGCATCCTGCTGTGCAAATCTAATCCATAAAAATCCATATTAATAATCTCGAGTGAATCAATTAAACAAATGTAACATCAAATGCGATCAAGGATGGATCTTAGTGCTTAATAATATTTTTATGTAAATTTAAATAAAATTGAAGCCAGAAAAACAATAGGTAAGAAGGTTTCAGACTCTGGCTGCGGTAATATTTTTCACAATAAAATTTTTTGCAGTATTTTAAAACGCTAATTAACAACAGTATTGAAATTTAACGATCAATTTAATTTGCGATATTGTTTTTCTTACTTCAATTTAAGATTATGTTTAAAGTCCGACAGTAATCGGCGTGCAGTTTATGAATTGATAAATATATTTAACACAAATAAGGAAAAGTTTATTTCGCGATCTTTTTTCGGATCTTGGTGCTCAATAATATTTTCATATAAATTTTCAGATACATTTTTCAGTTCTAAATTGCATGCCGATATGGTTGTTAGATTTGAAACGCATCCTAAATTGAAGTTAGAATAAAATTAAATCGATCGTCAATAATGATGCTTAATAAGTATCTTAAAAATCTGCACGGAACTTAAGAAACTGCAAGAAATGTAGTTAAATTTACGTAAAAATATTATTATAGGTACTAAGTCGTGGCTATATTTAGCGTTACTTTGTTTAATTGATTTATTCACATGACAGTCGACCTATTTAATCTCGATTGAGATATTTAGATATTACGTTTGCTTTTCCTATTTGTGCAGAGGACGTACATTACTACGATCGATATACTATCACATCAAATATATCATATACCATTTGCTACGAGGTCGATCTGAAACGTACCGAGTGACAGTTGTCTCTCTTCCCTACAATCCAAAAACTTATCCATCATCACGAAGTTATAATCGAAAAAGAAAATAATTATACCAAGAGCGTCTCTAGATCTCTCCGTAAATTGTATTAAAAAATTAATCGACACGAATTCTTCTCATTATGCATGCGAGTGAAATATTTAATAAACCTTAGCCGGACTCGTTAGCGCTACGATAGAATATGCGTGATCGATCCTAATTGGATCCCGTGGCTTTAAATTGGTCTGTTCTCGGACCGATACAACGTAGCTGCGTCCGCGAAGAACAATGGGCTTAATTTAATAGAATACGGTCCGATGTGGTTTAGGTTCCGATCGTCCACTGGTGCGAATCGATTTAAACGGCGCCCATGTAACTATAATCCAATAGTAGATTACACGTCCGGTACGTGCAACGTACGATGCTTTCCGCGAACTAATAATTCACTGTCACGCGTAATGTATCTCGCGCCGAACAAAGTGCGCGCAATAAAATTAATATGATAATACATCTCACGGTGGTATTTTGCAGAGTGATTCGCTTCCAGAACAGTTTCCCTTACGCTTGATTTCCTATGAACGTGGGTTTATCGCGACGCTAACTATAACACACGACTCCGCTAAGGGGACGATATTTCATTAATAAGTCTACTTAGTGAACCGAAAAATTACGATGCGACGTAGAGCGGGCTATGAATATTGTAAATGCGACCGACTTACGGAACATTTTCATTTTTCGCGGCACGTATATATTTGTTACGGAGCGTAGATTAATCGTATGTAATCGTGCGTTTTATGCCCCTCGAGCACGCCAGTGTCTAAAGAGCGATATGGAATCTAAATTGCAACAAAATACTTCAGGCATCCCTCCCTGCGATTGCGTGCCCGCACGCATACAATCAGCGAGCGCGTGTTTGAGGATCTTAATCGCGAATCTGCGCGTGTAACTGATAAACCTTATGCACGTAAGGTATATCTCGCGTCCGTGTGCGAGTGGATGGATGCGTATAACGAAGAAATATGACGAAGATATCGCGGAAATCAGGCGTAGCGCGGCTCGAAAGTGTCGCGCGACGAATCGATCGGAATGAAAAGAGAAAGCGTGCATTTGCACATGCACTGCGTCATTTGATAAATTCTTGCGTGGCTAGCGCGATGGCGTGCCGTTTTCTTTCTCCGACATAAATTCTGCGGCAAGAAAAAGCAAGAACGCGGTAGAATGTGTGTCGCGGGATTGCGAATAATAGCGGCCCTCTCTCGCGTTAAGAAATTAAGCGTGCGGCCCTTCTTAAGCCGCGTGCTCCTCGCTTCACGTGCGAGGAAAGTTATAAAGAGCGTGCCGACGGCTTGTCCGGAAAATAAATAAAAAAAATAATATCCCTCTGCGTCATGTCAACCCATTTTTCACGCCACCGCGACCGATTGAGATTTACGGTGCGAGAGTTTAGTGATTTTACATTGAAATCATAAGCGAAAGTAAATACTTGGGGGAAGGTGATGTTTTTCCAACAGGCGTCAAAACCAAACATGCGTGTCTCTTTTTTCATTATAATAGCTACATTATAGTAGCTATTTTGTATCGCAAGGATAAAGAAAAATGTATGACGCTTTATAACCCTTTAATTAATGAGTTCCGTTCGATAAAGTGAATCGCGCACGCATGTCGTGCACAGAGAGGCTCACGTGACGGCCAAAGATGAAAAGAATGTGCGTTCTAGCGCGAAAATGCTAATTACAACGAGGTTAATTGCACCGTTATTACGAGCACTAAAGTGTCGACGTGTCGTTGCTGTCACACACGAGCGTGCGTGCATACGTGCGTGCATGCGTTGCCCGTCCAGAGGGTTGCCCGCTATTGATACGCACGGAGCTGTAAGTTTTGATTATGCTCGCGTGCCGGGGTGTCATTACGTGTCATCCCTCTCGGTGGATCCTCAGTGTTAATATGAGCTTGGAACGTATTCGTGTTCACACAGCTGTTTCGCCGCGCGTATACATGCAATAATCCAAAATGTTCAGCTCGCATAATTTTAACTTTCATCTGGTATATGAATATCTGTGAACGACTGTTTTTGCACTGAGAGAAAACGAAATAGTTATGGCAATTATTTTTGACAATTCTGTAATTTAAGTATGGCACTAGTTTTATAAGGTAACAAAAACTAAAGTAATATTAAATACTATAAAAATATAATAATGGTAACAATATATGTTAATTGATAGTGAAATAGCGATCAACTATCATTATACAGTTATATAGATTTTATACAAATAAGATATAACTACTACATTTTTTTAGTTTAGACAAATGTTTTTTTAAAGTGAATCATAACTAATTAATTATTGTTGAAATAACTTGAAAAAAAAACATTATTATTATGCGACTATTTTTCTGTAGTTTGTTGAACAATTTATTATAAATGGTTTATATTACTACATTTTTTAGTTCGTATTACTTATTCATTATTGTTATTACAACTTTATAATACATAGTTGAGGCGCTATTTGTCCTCAAATTTTTGCTGATACGACTTTTTTCTCTGAGTGTGTGTACGACGGCATGAGGATAATTAAGACGTTATATGGTAATCACGATAATGACATTGAAAAGAAAGTTTTAAGAGATTTTTTCTGTGTAGGTCTAATTTGAAAATGTTTTATATATCTCATTGCAAGACTGATAGAAGTAATGATTATTAATTTTATCAATATGGAATATATAATGTATTTATCATAATCACCAATATTATAATTATTTTGATTAATTATTACAATTCAACGCAAACAAATTATGCGCGTGCTTGTTTTCTTTTTACGAATAAATTAATTGCGGCTAATTAGACGTAGTGAAAGTTTACATTTTTAGGGCAGTCTGTGAAACGTATCTCTCGAATGATATTAGTATGTGTTTCTCGCGTACCGTCATATTGCCAGATTCCCGCGTCGACATATCCGACATGTCGCTTATACGAGTTGTCATATTAATAATTCATTGTTCATCCTTAACATGGTGCGCATAAATCGTTGCTCCATGTGAGAATTGTCGACCGTTTCGTAAAAACAAATATTTTTAGAAAGATAACAATTTCGCTCAAAACAAGAACATTTCAGGAAAGTTTATCCCTCGAAAATGAGTGGATTAATTGAGCGTGATTCATAATTTTTTTTTAGGATTGTGAAGCGATAAATTGAACCTCTGGTTCTACGAATATAGACAAATATATATAAATAATATAATATAATATAAATAATATAATAAGTACATGTAAATGAATATGAACGAGAATAGAAATTGATTTTGATTTTCGTGTATAATCGTGTAATTTAATATTTACGGATTTATGCAAACTTTGAATGTCATCCGAAATAAAGATACACAATTCGCAATTCGTGCCTTTTCGCGAACTCAGATTCGCGACCGAGGATTCGTTCTCGAGGATATCGATCCTCGCGGGTGACGTGAAGAAAGTTAAATTTCTCAGAGGAACGCCGGAAAACGCGAATGTCGGTCGGTCCCTAAGACGAAAGTATCGGAAGGGGGTTACGTCGGTCCCTGGCGTACGAACCTGGTGAAACGAGTTCAAAATCCTTTCCGCCGAGCGAAACTTGACGCGGACCGGACAAGGAACGGACCGGTCGGCGCGACCAGCCGGAAAAGTTGAAATTATAAAAATTTCAGATTTCTGAGCGGTTGACACGTGACACGACGATTCATACTCAAACAGAGAAAATAAGAATCTCTCTTGAGAATTCGCGACCGAGTTTCTCTCGTACTTTCCAGTACCGCTCAGAAATACGATACAAGTAAGAAATTTCAGGATAAAATTCAGCATATTTCTCGATGTATTTTTACACTTTTTTGTTAAAAAAAATTGTTATCCATTGACATTTTCTAATTTTCGTAGTCAAAGATTCTCTTCTTTTCTCTGTTAGAATTTCTAAAGTTTTTGCAAATTATAAGTCTGTAATAATCTTTTATTATTCTTTCTGATTTTTTAATTATGTTTTTTCTCTTACAACATGATTTTTTTTGCAGGACCTTCGTTTTGGGGCCTGATAAATCCGCAGTGGTCCCTCTGCACCAAAGGAAGGCGACAGAGTCCTATCAACATCGAGCCAGACAAGTTGCTTTTCGATCGTCATTTGAGATCGGTGCACGTCGACAAACACAGGGTAAATCTATTTAATTTTTCAGTTCACAAAACTGCAAAGTGATTCGCGAGTAGAACACTTACAGGCTTTTAAGTCCCGCAAACATGCGGTAAAGTCAGAAACTCGTGATTACAAACGAAAGTTACAATTTACAAAACTTTATGTTTTAGAGAGAGATTTAGTAAATTTTATCTAAAGAATGCCCGTGTGTAATTTTTTATTTAATATTTAATTAATTATGTATATAAAATTAATTATACAAAGTATCTCGTCGTAAAATGTGTTCTAATTTCACATAGCGTACGCAGAACGTTACTGCGCGATCCTATTGCGTTAAATTTCAATTGTATACGCTTCGACAAATTTATAGCAGATATTTTCATAGTTATTTACCATAGTTTTGCCAATTTCCTGACTTAAATTAAGATTTAACGCGACAACATCGGGTGCCCTGTATATCATTGTGCGTTCGAGTATGATCTCGGAGAAGAGGGTGCGAAGAAGTAAATCCCGAAGTTCGGTCTCGTCCCATGTGCACGTCCACTTCAAATGAAGACGAAAGAGTCGTCTGATGGACGCTCGTTAGTCAAGCGAAGTATATACTGGGTGTCCCTCGGTGGAATGATTAAACTGCTCGAGTTTTTGCGTTTGGCGGACGGGTGATAAGAGATACCTCTCATTGATATTAATGATTTTCAAACACGACCTCTCATTATGACTCGTGATGCATTGTTTACTGCGGATACGTTTGAATATGTTGACTATCGCGTGTAATTACGCGTCACGCACTATTATGCGTATTACGATCGAATTGCTTTGGTCGCAAGATCGACATATATATATATATATATATATATATATATATATATATATATATATAGTTTTATAATTAAAACAAGTCAGAATAAAATTATAACAGTATGATAATTATTTTAATTATTTGAAGCCAGTGCACATTATCTCGAATAAAATGAAGTATAAATGGTATCGCAACTAGAAAAATGAATATAGTATACGTTAATGAAATTTCATAATTATACACAATGCAACTCGATTCACGTATTGAATAAATATATGATTCTGTTTAAATATAACAGCAATTTTCATTTTACATAATTGTATAGCTTTTATTGTAATATGCACATTAAAATTTCATATTTACCGAAAATTCTTATTTAGCGAAATGGAAGAGAATTATTACATTATTACATTATATTTCTACAATGTGTGAGACAGCTAAATATAAAATTACAGTTATTACATTTATTATATTTTTAATTATATTTAGGGAAGAGTTGCCAAATGCGTACCAATCGCTTAAATAGTATCTCATTAATATTTTATATTTTTACTTAATATAAATAGCATCTAACAATTAAAATTAACAGCAAAAATATGAAATTATTAATTTTTGTTACTAAATATTGTTTATATCAAGTAAAAATATAAAATATTGATGAGATACTATTAGACGATTACATTTAGCAACTTTCCCATATATTTTTTAGTTGTTACAAAAGCCATATGTGGCAAGTAACTTAATATTAAAACATTGTATAAATCCGGTAAGAGTTTGCATCAAAACCGATTAAACCGATATTTTGACCAATATTAAAACCGGAAGTAAATTAAAAATAGAACGCCGGGAATGATTCATTTGCCTCGAAATATCTTTCCGAAAAGCAAGGATAAAATCAGGTTGGCTACCGTAAAAGTATTCCCAGAGCTGTCGCGTGATAGTAATGGATTTGGAATTCACCAGCGAGAGCTGCTCCACTTTCCCGCTGTCCATTTTTCACTGGCCGAGTTCGTTGATTCGATAATAAAGCCATTAATTACGAGGCCACCTATTTAACGTTGATTTCCGTTCCATCAGTGAGGATGCCTCGAAGAGCTTCGGGGAACGTTAATTTACCATTAAGGAAACATTTATTCATCATACCACTCGTCTGCTCGGCTCGATTTAATGATGGCAATTTTTAATAATTTTCCAGTGAGAAGTAAGGACATCCGGTCGTTTTAGAATTTTAGAAAGCGAAAGAAACAGCGTGTTTGAAAATGTTTATGTTAGAGACAATGTATTATATATTTCTTACGACCATATTCGTTATTTTGAATTTTCGCTCATCTGCATGTACAAGTGACTCATGCATGTAGTATGAGCGCATTGAAGAATATATTGAAGGGTCGAAAGCCGTTTATAAATGCATGAACGAAAAGTCTCTGTGAACTTTCGATATAGAAGAAGCATGAACTTTCGATGTAGAATGGAAGAACTTGTAACGCGCGCGTTGCTCGAGAGAGAGAGAGAGAGAGAGAGAGAGAGAGAGAGAGAAAGAGAGAGAGAGATTTACATCTCCATTTATATTCTCATTCATATCTTTTTGCTTTCGGGATACAACTCTATAATTTTACAGAGAGAATAAAAAAGAGAGAATAAAAAAGAATGGAAAGTATACACGGGGGGGAGGGGAATTTCGACGGAAGAAAGAAACGAAACACGCATCACTTGCTTAAAACATCGCACTCTATTATTCACGTAAAATAACTCCTGCTATTTTTCTTGACATCATTTGATACTTGATATTTTTCAAACGGCTCTCCGGCTTGCTGCACAAAATCATACATATTTTGTATAAAAGAATACCGTGATAGCAGACAAAATTAATAATTTAGTGACGTGTTCGTAAACTTCTTTATTACGATTTCCATTTCTATCAATTTACGTCACCTTCGTTCGTCGTATCGCTTTGTTCAATTCCGTCGATCTGTATACTACGTAACGTTCCCACCGAGATATTTCTATCGCGGCACCGAGGCGTTGTATGGTCACCTCTTTCCTCTCACGTGTTCAATGTGTTCCCACCATTTTCCACGGGACATGCACCGCGCGCTGGCGTGGGTCGCGGTCTCGGGGCGTTATTCCTCAGAAAAGCGAACATGAAAAATGTCCGAGTACCGTGACAATGCTTTCTCTCGGATACGGCATCGGATACGGGCTTCGCAGACGGATACGGAGTCCCGACGCCGTATTTCGTCCGTCTCCCCATGCGAGACGCTGACCGAAAACTCCCGCGCGACGATATTGCCCGCGAAGGGATACAATAAATACGGCGCGATCGTGACAATAACTCTTTTGTAGCAGATGCAAGCGACCAGAACTGGCTCACGAGGCGAAGATATTATTGCGACGTGTCGGTGTCTCTCAATGCTGACTCCTTTTATCGCGTCTCGTTGCATCTCGTGAGGTAAAAGCGCGCCCGTATCTTTTACAATCTTTATCGCAATACATAAATGTCGCCTAAAATACAACGATAAATATAAAAATGTTCGGTGTAAAACGACACCGCGGGTTAATAGAAAATGTGCGTGGTAGACGAGTTTGTGTGATGGATATTTGCGAACTGACGAACTTCGTATCGAAAACTTTTCTACTTCCCTTTTCCCTGGCTTCGCTTTCACATTATTCTACGCATTTCTTCGCAACTTCACCGTCCTGACTTATTCGTTCGTACTACGTGTTATTCGGTGCATCCAGCTATTTGTCCAGCCATTCTATCCGCGGAAGTCGTAGATGTGATATCTATTTCGCTTCCTGTTCCTGTTTCCTCTCGAAAAGAGGAAGGGAGAAAAGTGCGCATTCTTCGACTTCGCCGAGCGCAGACGGAGACCACAAAGTGTCTTCCGCGGAAATGCACGTGAAAAGGTTTAAACGCGCTCCCGAGGTATCGTTTGCCCTGTCGTCCTCGTTCTTGTCGTCGTCGTTTCCTTCTCACCCTACGATCTCGTTTCCATTGCTCCTTTTGCCACCGCCCTCATCGTAGAGTCAATCTTTTCCACATCGCCATCAGTAGCCGTGTTCTCACGAGCTGTGTGAGCGCGAGCTACAGCGTCACCGGATGCATTCCACCGCGCTTTGAAACGAACGGGACTCTTCATTGTTTGCCTACCCTCCAGCAAGCGGCTTCCTCCCTTCGTGTGCGCACGATGGGAAGCGCTAAAGAGAGTTCTCTCAAGTATCCTCCTGCCTCTTGCCGCGCTGTTAACCGCGTCGACGCCGCGCCGACCCTCGCCTCTTTCATTGAAACAAGCGGCGTGAAACCGCCGAGAAATCACACGCGGCGGCAAACACACGAGGCGGCAAAGTTTTTGAAAGTTTCATTTCAAGCAGGAATCAAGGGAAGTCAGAGAAAAAGAATTGAGTTTGCAGCGAGATAAAATGAAAATTAAAATGAACGATATATATATTCTATATATATATATATATATATATAAAATTTCGAAGAATCTTTTTCTCTTTTCCGGGAGAGAATATGCGAATCTTTCGGTTTCTCGCGAGAATGATATTCGAGCCTGACCCTCGATTTGTTGGCGCGGAGGAGCAAGATGAAACTGGGCTCCGCGTGGACGGAAACCGCACTGACGTCACACCTGGTCCCGCCTGGTCCCGCTATTTAAACGCGGTCTCGGGCCGTTTCATAGCCAACGCCAACCGACCGACCGACCGACCGACCCCCGTTTGGTACGACGAAGTCGTGCGAGACCGGGGAGGAGACCTCGTGAATTTATACGCCGTTTAACCCGGTTAAAACTTTGGCACTTAAATTAAACAATAGAACGAACCGCGCGCTCCGGCACCTCCTGGAGTCAAATGTACGTCTTTGGCTCAGCGGAGCTTGCTCCAGCCGTTTCATCTCCCTTCCATTTCCTCTCTCTTTCTCACAGAATCCGTTCGTGTGGCCAGTCCGTTCGCGAAAATGTCTATAAATCGTTTCACAGTATGGTAGCAAAGCGTAGATACGGCAGATACCATAATTTCGCTATAGAAACTCACGTTTTCGGTGAAATCTAATTCTCCTTGTTCAATTTCTATTCAATCTTTCTCGTCATTGTCCCATCTGCTGCAATTCGATAATCTCATAAAAAGGATTTTAGGGTTTAATTATCAGTATTTCACTCCATGATATCATAATTGTTAGATTTTTATGTGAATTGATGCATTAAAATAAAAGAATAAGAAATCTTTTAAAAATTTAGTCAAATACAAATCGGCAAATAATTTTGTTTGGATCAGCAAAACAATTATATAGGCACGCTCAAACTGGCTGCTAGAATGTTAAAATTCATCGATGCTTAAGCATTTCTACGAAATTATTTTGATGGTCCAACAAAATTATTTTTAGCTCTGTACTTAGCTGTAAATTTTTAGACACTTTAGCAAAACTGTTCTTTCCGTGTATGATTACTTGAAGCACGTGCGCGATCGATGACAAATATTTTAATAATTAATTTAACGACAATACAGTTACTGACTACTAACTACCATACGGTAATTGACTGGCTCAGAATGTTCTTCAAATTGAAGCTACATAATAAATTCTTATAACGAAGAAAGTCTAATTTTATGAATTTTAAAGTAATCTAGAAAGTAACGAAGGTAATCTAGAAATTTTGTAAAGTAAGATTGAACCATTCTGTGTATCGGCTACTTGCCCGGGCCGATGTAATTTTATTGCAACAAGTGATCGAGTAGATTTCGGTCGGAACGGCATCGAGCCTTTACGAGCTACTTCTATCTCTGGCGCACACTAAAGCCGCCGCTAACGGCCCGTCGATACGTTTCTTCGCACGAACAATTCCCTCGCGAAACTAGCGAATTGTATGTATACATCCCGGGCCCGCCATAATCGAAGCTGTAACGAGCGCGTACTCTTGCGTCGCGCTGGAATTGCCAATTCCCGGACGTGCCTCTGTGGCCGATGCGCCATAATTGAAGCGGCCCGTTTCGATAAACCCGATCGTAGAACGGTATAAGAAACTGTCGCGGTGCATGAAACGACGTTAACTGTTCTATAAACAGAGCGGATTGTTAGTTAACCGTGCGGGAAAGGGGACACGCGAGCGAGGAAACTTCTCGCATTTCCGAGTACAAGGGGGACGACGTACGTGAGTCGCGTGCGGTGATTCCAATGGTCCGCTCGATTCGTGTTAATTACCGGACAACGTTGGACTCCGTAACCGGCTTTTGGAGGTCTTTCGTGGCCGTTTCCATTAATCCCGCGCGACTGTCTTGATTCCTGTTTCACGCGAAAGCTTGATTCTACTGGATGGTGTACCGCTAGATCGTTTGATCGGAATCTGTTCTTCTTTTCCGCGATCTCTTCATCCGATCAAAGTCCGTTTTCACAGCGATCTTTATTCGAATTTAGATTTGCGGACAGATTCTGGTCGGATGAAGACCAGAAACGAAGAATAGATTCCGAACGATCTAGCAGTACACCAACCAGAATCAAGCTTTCGCGGAAAGCTCGGAGCCAAACATAACGCCTGTCAGTTCGCGTATTATACAACTAAATCCATTTTTCATAGTTTCCGAATTTCTAGAGCGTAATCGCGAAATTGCAGTCAGTATGGAAAACGGATTTAGCGAGTTTCGGCAATCTCGTAAACACTCCGCGGGAACCAGACTTTACATCGGGAGTCTGGCTCTTAACTGAGCGCTCTCTCCTCC
>JANQDE010000018.1:546720-575319 GCA_037157785.1 Cephalotes varians
ACTCGATTATTCTCACGACTTCTCCCAACCGGCATTCCCATTACCTGAAAAAGGAAGTCGTCGGTAGAGCCGGTATTAATCGTGAAACATCGCCGCGAAGTCGATGAACTTTAAGAAGATTTGGCGCCACGCGCTTCTTATATCTCGACGTCTCCCCCGTTTTCCCCCATCGACCGCCATTTTCCAACATCGCTCGTGAATTCTGCAGCTCCTATGGGAACAAAACGGGAGTGGATTCTACGGCAGCCGGCCAGAATGCGCAATGACGATTGTTCGAATCGAGGCGGACGACTTCGCGGAACGAACGGCAAGAGGAGAAGTTCACGGGATAGAGGCGTAAGGATGGAAGATGATCCACCTCCGGCTGAACTTTGAGTTTCGTCGAAAGAAGGGCGGCTTTTGTGCGCCCGTTCGAGATCGCGCGGAACTACCGTGCTCCGCTGTGAGTCTTCCTTCCGGTCTCTCACCGAGTCGCCTCCATTGATCCAAGTTCGGAGACGCTTCTATCAGAGAAAAAGGAACTCGAGCGAACGAAAGACTAAGGGTGCGGACGAGTTATTTCTGGCGATCGGAGGGGTGGAAATCTATCGCGAAATAATGAGTTATGCGCCATTGACTCTCTTCTACGCGTCGAGGGGGAAGTCGTCGCGCCGCCTGTTCGCGTTCATTTCTCTCTGTCATCGTGAGGAGAGCCGCTCTCCTATATCTTAATGAATTTGCAAAGGAAAGAAATAGCGATGAGAAGTCTTCGAAATCAGAGTAACGATCAATGAGTTCGGTAAAATTTAAAGAAGATTATGCATCGATTGGAATTTTCGTATTCATTTTGTGACAAATTTATTGTAACTTGCAGTTTCGTATGATTTGCCATTTTATTTTAAATCTGTTCTGAAAAAATGACGCTAGAAGATTAAAAGATGTTTTGTACATGTAACGTAATATTGACTTCAGTTTCTGCGGCACTCATCTTTTATTGAATTTATTAAGAAATCTCAGGAAAATTCTATATTAATGTAGCAAGTTGCGCGAGAGAGAATCGTTATACGCAGAAGAGTAGAAAATTCACGGAAGGAGATTTATGGAAAAGGAGGTCAGATGGGCCAAAAATCTATTGCAAAATAATAAGTTATCTCCCGACGACTTTTGCCGACGTGTCTTCCGTGGCTGGCTTCTCCCCGAGGTTACCTCATTATTTCTAACTGATGACGCCATAATTCAGGTTCTCGGCGACGTACAAGAAAATGGACTTCCCCGGCCTCGTCTTGCACTTTGCCGAGCTCCAGTGCGACATGGCACCGTGTCTGGTTTTGCTATTCCATCCAATTAAATGCCTAATCAATTATCCCGCGGACGACGAGTTGCCGCCCTTTCTTGTAGACATCTTTGCAACCGCGCTCTTATGCAGCTCATTACGATAAGGCATGCGAATCTCTCATTGTTTGCGAATCTCGTTTTAAAGTACATCGAATTAGTGTCGAAAATTCTTCGTCTATTACCAACGTTACTACGAAAGTCTGGTTTACGAATAAAAAGACGAATTCGTACCGGATGCAACTATCTAATTTGTAATCAATAATTTAGGAATTTAACAACTTATAATTTTTCAGAAATATTGTTAAACTTTATGACTTCTCTTGATTTAATTTTTCTAATCGTATTTATTACAGTTTAAACATTTAGTGTCATTGTTATTACTCAAGAGAGTACGGACTAATTTTGTGAATACCTTTCGAACTTCCTTTTCAGTATCAATCAATTAGCGCAATTAGACCGCTGTCTGAATGAATCCATTTAATTGCATTCTGCTCACCAAGTTTATTATTAGGTAACACTAACAAACTTCAATTAATTTTGCTTTCAGATTTCCGGACACTTACATAATACTGGGCAATTCCTGGTATTTAGAGCAGACAGGGAGGCGAAGATACGGGTCAATATAACGGGTGGCCCTCTCGCCTATCACTACCAGTTCGAAGAAATATATATTCACTACGGAATGGACGACGGTCATGGTTCCGAGCATCGTATTAATAACTATGCTTTTCCCGCTGAAGTGAGTAGAACATGCAATACAAAAAACATTCCGGCTACATCATGTAATCGATTATATCGCAATATACAATAGTTATACCCAATAAAATCTACATTTTAATGTGAAAGCGAAGCTAATCGCATAGTTAAATAATTAATTTTAACAGAAAAAAACTTCAATTTGTAAATAACATTTTGTTAAATTTATGAATTCGGCGTAAAACAAAATTGAATGATTTTTTGTAGCAATCTCAGAGATGTCCATTACATTTTTCGCAAAGCTGAATACATAGGTTATTTCTATCATTAATCCTGTGAGGAAGGGATTAAAGAGGCTGCTAATTAAAGGAAAGAAACCAATTTCGGATTGCTAGCTAATTGAATCGTAGATTTGCGATGATTATTTAAAAGTGGTTGCATTTTTTAACAGATAGATGCCATACGCAAAGAGAGAATTCGTTGGACATCAGTTCGAATGTTAATTATAAATCGATAACACTTTCCAATATCCATTTCACTTGTAATGAATTCTCTTTTTCTTTAGAGAAGCTTATGATAGAATTTTTATTTTTATTTATTTATTTTTTATATTTATTTTATATTTATTTTATATTTATTTTATTAGAATTAGAATTAGATTGAAGCAATGATCGATTTCGAAATTGATAATGCGTTTCAAGTAATCGTTACATCAAAACAACTGATTGCTAATTTGTGTTTTGATTCACGTAACAGTTGATTCTGAAATCAGTTATTATTCAATTTGCGATAATGAAAAACATCAATACATCAATCAATATCAAAGTTAATATGTATATCCAATTTTGACGTATTAACTATTGAAGCAATTGATTCTAGAGTCAACGCGCGCTTGTCAATTTAGTAAATTTTAATTTTTTAAGTTTCAAGTTAAAAATTTTATCATCTAAAGTTCGTACTTTCTTGAAAATTCTATCTCTTATCTTGCAAGAGCATTTATTAAGAATCGATAGAATATTATTAAAGATATTGCAAGAACATATTGAACATATTTAAAAAGAAAATAAGTACATTTTGCAATGGAATTGGTAAAGCAGAAAAATTTGTAAGATTTGAGAGCACGCTTGTAAGTTCGCGTAATTATCCACGTAATTATTAACTAATTATAGTTTATTCTATGAGTAAAACGATACTTACAACTGCAATCCCGGGGTTTTCGGTTACGACAGCCACAAACGCGCGGTACAGACAATCATGAAATTCTAATCGCGCCATTATCCTAGCAATCGCTTTACAAAGCGACAAATAATTAGAATTATCATGTAATTTGCAGTTTGCCAATTAATTATAACCGCAATGCAGTCGACGTCCGCGTCTGTGACACGGGCACACGGCGCTCACGGCTCTCTCGTAAAACTCTACATATTGGCGCGTACGTGATTTTATTCGCGAATAAACTGTACGTAGAATCATTGCCGTAAAATGAGAGCGGAGGATGACCCGGCAATGACGATATAATTAATTGAAATTAATTACGTGCCGGCATCGTAACGAGACAAATTAAACATTCGATAAACGGGACATGACGGCGGCCCAATTAACTGTGACCCGTTTATTTCTCTCGAAAACAAACCGTATAATCTCTTCCGTCTATTCGTGCACTCCAATTTTCTTAAACTTACAAAATAATGGCGCGATCAGCCATTATTGAGCTCTTAAAAGGAAACTATGGGACTTTGTTGCTATTTTTCGACCGCAACAATATACGTGTATAGTACAGGATACAGTCATGCGTAATCTTTTTTAAGGATTATCTTCAGAGGGCCATTTTCTGCAATAAAATCTTGCGAGTCGCAGAAATGTTCATTTCGTTTGTATAATATAGAAAATATGATTTTATATTTTCAGCGAGCCGCATACAATTTACGCATCACTGTTATAGTAAATTTTTTCAATTTTTCCGACTGTCCTAAATAGATTAATAAAAGATCATAGAAGATCCATTTGAAAAGTTCTAAAATCCACTTTGTGAAAAAATCGATATATGAAGAAAAAAGGCGCAACATCGGATGATAAAAAATAGAAGCAAATGCGATATTCTTTGAAAGACAAATTGCGATGGAAAAATTTGCAGCGGGATGCGGCCGAACGGATTCCACACGAGCGGTATTACCAAGTCTGCTAAAAAATTAAACTTCCGAAAGCGCGCGAGCGCGGTTGAATCGGCGGAAATGCAATATCGATTAGTACTTCTCGTAAATACAGGTCGAAGGATACTTCTCCATCCTTTTTTCTTAATGACTAAAAAGGGCGGATTAATGAATCCGCGCAACCAGAGGTAATTATCGAGAATCGATAATCAAGAAGTCTAAATGCATTTGTAGGATGTCGAATCGATGATACGACCAACACGGATTTCTCATTTATTAAAACTCGGTGTACGTAAAATTCAATATGCCAATAATAACCAGCTTCCTGGTCACAAATCCCTTCAGACAGCGATAATGAGTTACAAGCATTGACGATAATTTAATTCGAATATTGCGAATACTGTTAAATAAACGAACCACTAAGTTTTAAATCTCTTATTTACTGCTTATTATATTAATTTTGAAAGAAGCGATTAAAATTTAATTATTCGTTTATATAATATCAATTAAATAATTAATTTCAAATAAAAATTAATTGTAGTATGAACTTTGTACAAAAAGGGTAATTTTTTAACAATTTATAATCCTGATCGTTATTTTCTTTGCTTCTTTAATGTGTCTGAAATGGATAATTAATCGAAAACATAATACAATCATCATGTTATAACTAATATCATTAGAATTATTTACATTTACTTCAATTGATTCTGTTTAAAAGTAAATACAATTTTTCGCTTAATTTGGCATTTTATATAGAATTTAATTTGCAAAAATTAAATTCTATATAAAAGTAACATTTTATATGAAAGCACGATAAATGAAATAAATAAAATAAAAACAAAAAATAAGTAAATAAAAAACTTTTTATGAAATTGCGGCATAAACTATTTATCGAATAATATTTTCAAGAGGAACGTTTCTTAAACATTTTGTCAGCAAAATAATAATTCCAAGGAATAATTTTTAAGACTTTCCGAGCTATTTCATAACAACGATAAAACTATCTTTATTTAGAGATGAAACCCATTTCTCCAATTCGTTTCAAAAGCATGATATATAAGATGTACGGGAAAAATTCAGGAAATATCTCTATATTCTTCCGGATGTGTGCGTGTGATATCAGGCGCGATACGTGAATGGAAGAAATGTTGAATACTATCTAGCTCAAGACACGAGGAATTTAGATATGCAGTTTCCGAGTTTTAGGAGTATTTTTATTTCGACGTGCACAGGTATCCGAATAGATCTTGTTTCCATCTTGATGCGCGGAGCATAGATTTTTCAACAAATTGTGCGCTAAAGAAGAAGCTCGCGCGGTAGAATACATACGTGTAAATCGTGGATTTTTTCCCGGATCTATTAAAATTCGATACGCCATTGATTTAGCGTACATGGTGTGTGAGAAGGGTTACGAACGTATTGCTGTTTCGCAAGACACCAGGAAAAGCGTCAAATACGGCCGGCCATTATATCCTTGCGTCCCCGGTGAGGAACGGGGTTTCAATGGCGTCGTGAATCAAAGCCAGTCATCTACCATCGCACGGTCCACCAACCCCCTCGTCTAGCTTACGCCGCTCCTCTATATAGGACACCGACCATGCGAGAGCGTATGTGAATTAATTTGATTGCAAGAAGCTGCAAGAAGCGGGCAAGATCCGGCGTATTTTTCCGCTTGTCGAGTCGATCTCAACTGAAAAAGGGTTTGTTTTTGCTAAGTTAAAGAAAGAAAGATTAGAGGCTTTATTTTTTATACAAAATAATAAAGGATTCTTGGAGAGGGGAAATCTTATTTTGTTGCGCATGGATTTCCTTAAAACTATCTTGATTTGATGTCTTTAATTGACAAGACATTCATCAGGGACTCGAGGGCTGTACCGAATTTCAGAGGTGTAGGAGATAGATAGGGAAGGTGCGAATGTTAGATAGATAAATATAACACACGATAATCGCGCGGTACATAATTATAGTCAATAAAGAGAGCATAGCATGTTTATTGATCATTAATTCAGTACTCCCGGCGGGGAGAACAAACACAATTACATCGGCATCGGTACACACGGTGCATTAAGCTAGGTGTACAATACCATACCGTATGTTTAATAGACGTGTGTGTTTAATGACAAAAGTTACTCGCTCAATTTAGAAAGAGATCGCTTTCATTGAAACACCGGTACGTACGAACCGAAGCTGCAAAATTAAATGTCGAATCGCGATCGCTGATCGTTGTCCCTCGCAATTATGAGATCGAAATTTCTGACACAATCGTGATTTATAATACGACGTAAGTTCAAGAATCTATCCACATAAATATTTTATTAATATTTTTTGACTCATCCATATCTATCGCAAAGAAATAAACATTTTTTACTGATCCATCAGACAGAGCTAATGGAGCCCCGTGCGCCGCACAAGCACGTTACACGATTTGCATTCAAATGTAATAGTGGCGTCGTTAGCAGCAACGGCGCGTTAAAAAACCGAGCGATTAATCAGCGGCGTTGAAGAGCCTCCCGCATAGTTCCGTGGTGTCAAAGGGACGCGAATAATTCAAGCTGCTGCGGCGGTATCTTGACCGCGTAAACACTTGGCGGCAGGGTTCGCTGATTAGGCGGCGTGCATAATCTCAGAAATCTGCATTAATACGTGTGCTCAGAAAGCCCAGGGAGAGGGAGAGACCGGCGGTCATGTACGAGCGGGGCCGGGTTGGCGGTTTGGTACAGCGGTTGGCGGCCGAGGGACCGAGCGTTGATTTGGGGAGGAAGGCTCGGTTTGAAAGCCCTAGCCCCGGGAGGACAAGGGGATTCCAAGAGCCACGACACTCGAGCGAGTCTGACCCATTACCAGCGTGTTTGAGGGACGAGCCGCTTTGATGCCGAAAGCCTACTCGAGGAGCAGCTGATGGAGTGCCTCGAGTGCGCGCTCCTCGAATGGGGTCTCCGTCTCCCTGTCCCTCCCTCGCGTCGCGAAACGGATGTCCACGGGAGTGGACCACTATCCATCCGGCAGACAGGACTCTGTCGAGACCGTTCGCGAATTTATGGCCGGCGCGCCCGGCCAAATTGGGCGAACCGCGCGCGTTACGTGTTATTGTCCGCCATCAATCACGTAAGAAACGTCGGCGCGATTTTACTCGATACGTACTTGAGATCGAGTCAGAAAAGATTTACTCGTTGTTGTCAAGGAATGTGACGTGCGATGAATACAAATCGATCCGTCGATTTCCAATGACGTAAGAAATAATCTATAGCTTTGGAGAACTGTCAACAGAGTACATCGAAGATCTCTTTTATGATTTTTCAAAAAAGTTACAATATCGAATACATGAAAGGTTTCTCGACAAAATCATTTCGAAGCGATTTCGTAGCAAGGAAAATTTTGCAAGTTGCGTTCAGTTTTAATACGAGCTAAATTTGAGGTCCGCTCGATGAAGAAAATAATTAAAACTGCACGATAATTTACTAATTAAAAATTCCCATTTTAATTAAATTTAATTAAATCTATTTACACGTAAATGATAAAATGTTATCTTATTGTCGTTTTTTTATAAATAAATGTTTCATTTTTTGAAAAAATGTCAAGATATGTTATCGTGCCTGTTTGATATTAATTTTTAAAAATCTAATTAGCAAATGAGCTTGATATAAAATGTTACATCGTGATTCTTGCGATATTTTCTCTCTCTCTCTCTCTTTCCTCTTTCTCTCTCTCTCTCTCTCTCTCTCTCTCTCTCCTCTTCCTTTCTCGTTCTTCTTTTTAGAACAATTTATTCAGTTTCACAATTTATTATTTTCCGCGGTTTTAATTTAAACATTAAAATTTAATCGACCGATTAATTTTGGCACCAAACCGAAACAGAACGGTGGCAGTGCAAATGCGACGTAGGATACCGAGGGTCCTTTTGATAGGAACAACGCTCTGACAGCCGGTATACCCACTAATGGTCAAACAACGTGGCACGGGATTCGAGTGCTATGATTATGCACCAGAGCGTACACAAATTGACAGGCATAATTGGTTTAATTTCTGCATGGCGTCCAGCCCGTGGAACGCGGCCGTTCGGAATTGTCTGGAAGGACGCTAATACCTTAAAGCCACCCGTCACTACCAGTGTACTTCATCGAAAATAGACCCCGCAAGGATGACAAAATTTCGACATGTATTAGTCTAGTATTTATTTTATAATTAATTAATGATCGTCATCGATTTTAACAATTGTACAATTTAACAGATAATTGGCTTCCTCGAAATCGCGCGAATTGAACGAGAAATTAAAACAATAGAGAATACTAATAATCTCCATATAATTATTTATCATTGTTCGTGTGCATTGTTAGCATTATATTTATGCATTTCACGATAACAATAGATTTTAGGGGCTGTCGCTCAATCTGTTAATTTTTTAGCTTCGTCATTAAGTTTATAGCGGAACTCTTTTTTAAGGGAAATGTGGCTGTGGGTCACGAGCGCGTGCTAAACGTATGGTGAAATAAAGGGAAATCCGAAATGGTTGCGCGTATATTCATTTAATTATTCTATGCAGAGCTTTAACCAGTCGAGAGACCCTAGCGCGCGTTTCCGTAATTGTAGTGGTCGTTTATAGTTGAACGACTCTCGTCGCGTCGCGATTGTGTGTTGTCACGAGCGCCACCCTTACTTCCGGTTTGTGCTAAAAGGTCACCGCTGGGGTGGAGGAGGGAGCGGTGCTCTCTCGCTTGACTCTTTTTTTCACGCATAAAACCCTCCATCGTTCCTCTCCATCGTGACTCTCGGCGGGATGCCGCATCTCGACTTGAACGTCATTAAAATTTAAAACAACGGCCAGCGTTATACGTATATCGAGAGCGGACCTTTCTAACTCCGAACGAATAAATTAATAATCGCAATATTGATTCGACTTAATTGGATCGCGAAATGATGTAACGTGTTACGAACGCTTGCGCTTTGCGTTGCTTCGGAAACTTATTAATTAATTTTGTGTTTATACTGCATTATACGCGCGTATGATGCGGTGATATTTTTTTCACCGCGACTACGCGAGCTCGCGAACACATGCTCAAATGCACATATTGTTTGCCGTTATTTATTAAACTCTCCGTTCAAAGTGCGATAATTGATTTAATTGAAACGAAAACCGCCGATAAGCGGTGACTGCCAGCCATTGTATCGTAAGTGTTATTCATACGATATTTGAAACAACGGGGAAATTGGGATATTGTAGAAAACGTTTTCACCCCCACGTTGACGTGGGCTGACGTGAAAATGCGGCAGCCAAAAGCCCTGGACAAACAGAGATAGACGATAATCCAGGCGTCGCAAAGAAAGACTTTTTACACACCGTTCCGTGAAGTTAACCGTATTAACGACGCTAAAACGTAATTAGCAATAATTTGAAAGTATAATCCCCGCATTCAATTAACCGTCGACGCGATATAACGGGCATATCCGTAGAGCGACGTAACGCTCGGACGGTAATGGAGCACTTGGCGGTTTTTCAAGCAAAATGACGCAAGACGCATCTACATATGAATAGTAGGAATTCTCAGACGGCTGTGTGCGCACGTATACGTATGCACACGCATCTACATATTAATGCACGCGTATCCCGACGTGTATTGTCACGTCGCTGTGCCCGTATAGGCATTCGTGTCTGTGCAGCCGGCACTCGTGGGTTAATATAGAGCCGCTGGGGTGGAAGGGTCGGCGGTAAGGGGATGGCGGCGCGGCATTACAGCTGTATATCTATCATAGTAGAATAGCGCATTGTGCCAGAAATCGTGATGGCATGCCCATAGGCCGCAAGAACGCCATAAGCGCACCCCCTAATGCGTGAATTATCCTTGATGCACATCCTCGCGAAATCTGAGAAAAAAGACTCGAGTAATGACGTAACGCGAGATCGCAACGGTAGTGATAATTTCGCATTGTGCAGCAAAAACGACTCGTTCGGCGCATCTCTACTTAGAGTGATCGGTACAGATATATTTTCTGACTCAAAAGAAAAAGAAAGAGAGAGAGAGAGAGAGAGAATATTGCAATCAATGTGTAAAAAACTTTGAAAACATGCGATAGAACACTGTTAAATATCAAAGGAATAAATTTAAACTAATTCCTTGAGTAAAATAGCATTTTATTTTTAACTTCCATGTGTGTTAAAATGTATTATTTTAATACAAAACATGTGATTAAAAGAATAACCGCGTGCAATCAATGCATTTCTATGGTTGAATAGTTCAGTTTTCAAGTAAACAAAGTCCATATTAACGTACGCACTTAATAAATAATAAACTGAATTTGTGTCAGATTTAATAAATTTCTTGAGTCAAATTATTTAACTCTATTATTTTAGTTAAATTAATGACATATTGAGTAAAAGCAGTGGCGACCTATGAGAATGATTAAAAATGACATGAATTGAATATAATTTGACATTACGAGTTTAACAGTGAAAATTGAAGTTGCGATTCAAGTGTCGGCAAAAGGATGACTAATAAAAGTATGTAAAAGGCATGAATTTTTATTGATTTAATCCACTTATATTTATTGGACTCAATTTAAATGTTTCAAGATCTTTCTTAAGAGGATTTAATAAATTTATTATTATTATTATTTATCGGGGATTAATTCATTTATCAAGCTGCAACCATTTTATTTATGATACGCGATGTCCATTTTCTGATCCGTTTATCTTTCGTGTTATTAAAAAAATTGATTTTTGCAACGTGTAAGCACGCGAAGCAAATCAAACTTCAGAGAGACACTCAAGCGTTTCAGTATTCGTTATCTTGCTTTGATACGATTTCGCCGCTCTTCGGCTCGGCAATATTGAATTTTTCAATCACGACGTGCAACACGACGTGCTGTTCTTATTAAGTTTATCGGAACACAGGTTTTAATCTACCCGTTTTATTGGCTACGGTTTATTTGCTTACGACTAATCGTTTATTACGTCCTGTTGCACGTATGCTGCAGGATTAAATTGTACATAATACGAAGCTTAAATCTTCTGTAATTATAATTACGATTCGGAGAATCGGAGCGAAAAATTGAGAGTCGACAAGCCCCCTTTATTTCCGACCTTTGATTTATTGAACACGGATTATATTGACAACGCATTATAATTTGCTGCGTGTAGCAACATTCTGTTTTGAATCGAATTATTCTATTGTAATCCTATTGTAGTAATTCTTCAGTTGCAATGTATTTACAGATTCAGATTTTATATTTCATCAACCCGGCTCTCGCGTGTCCCTATGCTAATTTAGGGAGAAAAAAAATCGATTCTAAATTTGACAGAAATATTTTATAACTGTTCGGCGAACGTGCTTCATATCGAACGACTCCGTCTGTCCCGAGGCGCCGATTTTTCAGTTTAGTACGTTCACCCTCTGCACTCGCTGATTTCACACTTGATGCACCCGACGTATGAACCGCGCATATCGAATATTCATATCGGCCGTGACTCGCAGGGCGTTATCACACCTGCTCCCAAAGTACAGGCACGGCGCTGAAAGAACGTGTATGAATATGAGAGCGTATCAATTAAGGAAGAAAAAATAGATTTATCTTTTATCCCTACGCTTATGATTTGATTTCTTGGATTTATGGAGAAATTTTTCTTTTTTTGGCGTGCGAATGTAGGAGGAGCAATGTTGAAATAGAGATTTACATCTTCGATGTGGTTAATACGGAAACTGCTGCTTGAGGGGAGACCGAAGGCGACGAGGACTGTTTGTAATCAGATCCGGACAAAGTTTGCATACGAGACAATTTCGTGTGTCCAGTCGGGTAGCTTGCATTGCAACTGCAAGATAGCCTCGTAGGTCCAGGCCAATAGGTTAACTAGTGTCGTCGGATCAGTTGCTATTACTGCTAATCGCTATGCCGACACGGCGTGCATAGTATCGTATCGGTTATTGTAACATAAAATAAATTCGATATCGCAATTCAATACTATTTACAAAATGTATAGCTTTTTACAAACTTGTCCAATTACTTGCGCGTCCTTGAAGTTATTTTAATAATGTAATTCAAAAGTTGAGCGATTCCTCTTTGCATACAATTACAATACAAATTGATAACAAATTTTTTTATTAAATTATGAAGTTACGAAACATTCTTTCAAGCATCACAAGCATATAGCTGATATCTCGCTTAATGAAGCTGACGATCGTTATATTTTTCTTTAGTCCGGAATGGACGATTAACTTCAGACGCACGTAAAAATCATCTTCACCGAGACTGTCGTCGGGATCACTTAAAGAGAGGATAATGCGTTTACTGAATGCGCGGCTGTGTTTGCGGGCTCGTCGCAGTCTTCGTAGAGGGTGGTGATTATGCTCTAGTGGCGGGCAAAGTGGCGGGTAAAGCACGAGGAGGCGGTCGTGAAGGAGGCATCGGGCCAGGATGAGAGGCAGAGTGCAGAAGATACGTTGAGATCGGATGGTACACGTGAAGTGAAGGTGCTCAGAGGAAGAGAGGGCCAGCTCGGCACTTCGCGGGTTACCCGCGGTGAATTCCGAATTTCCAGGGCGTAGCAAATTTCAGAAAGCTCGGCTATATACCGCCTTGGCTCGGTCGTCAAGTAGGATTTTGCTCGCCCGTGACAACGAATTTCGGGATCGCCGCGTAGCTAAGAGCCGCAGAATTTTATCCCGGCTCGGGATAATGGAAGGACGAAGGGAGGTACACCGTATTTCTGAATAAAAGCTCTTGCACGAAAAAAACGTGAAAAAAAAAATATCAGTGAAATAACGTCTTTTATCACACGGACTATTCTATTTCTTTCTTAACAAATACTTTACATCACGCGAAAAGTACACGGAAAACAACAGTTTTATTGAAGTATTTGAGAATTTAGCTAGATACGGATCTGAAAATAATTTTTGATGATAAAGCTGCAAAAAGTTTTAGCATTTTAGCAACTAGTTTGAACGTTTTACATAATTTATTTTGATGGGCGAAACAAAATTATTTTCTGATCTGTATCTAGTTAAAATTTTAAATACTTCAGCAAAACCATTCTTTCCGTATATGCGCATGTAACAATTATACGCATTTTGTTTAATTTAACGCACAATTATCTACATAATAAATTAAAAATGTACGTAATTCTTAACCATTATCTCAAATTTGTTTTATTAACATTAAATTAGGATCCTCATGGTTCGACATTTCGAAAACAGAATTTTGTATGCTACATAAATTATTTCATTCGTCGAATGGTAAGAAAGGGGCTTAAAATGTGAAAGATATTTCTAATGTGATGCTTTATAATACTCAGAGCAGTTGCTCAGCAAAGTTGCTACGAGACATCTGTATCAGCAATAATATAATGAGCGCACTGAAAGCTGATTTGTCGACAGACTGCTTCTTAATAACAATTTCTCCCTTCAGCTTTTCCGTATTGACTGGTCGTACAAAAACATACTAAAAAAAAAGTTGTTGGAAGAAAAGCTATTATATTTATTACGTTATACCAAGAATATTTGATTATTGATTTCAATGAAATCAAATTGATTGATTTGCAATTAATATATATATGTTACATGCAAATTAGATTCGTAATTGCAATTCTTTAAATTTATTATCAGATACTTTAAGGAAAAAGAGATGGAAATATTGATTTTTTTATATCGCGAATCGGAGTTTGTGTTTCATGTAATCTTTAAATAGCAAATAAATATGTATGATTAAAGTGATTATATTTTATTACTTAGAATTGGTAAAAATTAAATATTAAATACTTGATTTTCCTTAAAATCAGTCGTAGATAATCTTGAAATATATTCGTGCATTAAATTTCATGAAGTTTGAATGAATGCTCCCTGAACTCTCCACAGACTGCTGTTTTCGTACCTAACTTCCACTTCTGTTTACCCGCGATAAATATTGAAACTTTCAGTTTGCATGTAAAAACCGTCAATCAAACGTCGAAATAAGTCGCTTTGCTGATTCACATAATTTCTTCTTTCTTAAGTTTCTTGTTGGAAAGTTACTCGAACGAACTTGATTCTTAGTTTTATTATTATATTTACCTTTTATCTTAGATAAAATTAGAGGCTCTAATTAAGATAACAGATATATATATATATGTGTATATATATATATATATATATATATGGCAAATCAAAATGAGAATTAATCAATAAAAATTGAGAGAAGAGAGAGAGAAGAAGAATATGAGTTAGCAGAATGATTTCAATATTGACAAATACAATCTTGTCTCTACTTTTTTAGTATTTATAGTATAAGTCCTTTTACATAATAAAAATATATATAAATCTAAAAATTATCTGTTATTCTTATTAATTTGTACTAATTTTTTACCAATATTATGGATCATTTTTATATAAAGAATATCTGACATAATATTATAACATGTCTATAAATACTTGCACACGTATAATACGAACTACATATAACACTTATAATAAGAATTAAATATTCATATTTTTAATCATATGCTTAATATTGGATAAAACGCACACAGTCACAATGTTTTATAATTTATTTTCACTCTTCAATTTTCAAAACATTAATTTTAAAAAGCAATGAATACACTTCGTCGTTTTATTCTTGCCACGTCGATATTGTCAATAAATCATCTATCGTAGTAATTGAAATAGAATCGTATTTAAAAAGATGTACAATTTTTTGATTACGTAATGACGAGAGAGAGAGAGAGAGAGAGAAATTCCTTCTTCGATGAGTGAAGAAGTTACCAAGAAAAAATATCCTGCTAAAAGACAGAAACGATGAGAGAACGCTGTACTGAAGAAAGGGGAGCGGTCGGGACGGGAGAAAATTTCACAAAAATGAGAAGAAAGAGAGAATCTTTTCTATTCCTAGTAGTACGAGTCGTACTTTGATCAGACGCAGTGGATTTACACTCACTCCCAGCAATCCTCCCGCTTCCTCTTGTCACGTCGCACTATCTTTTTCTTTCTCGCGTATCTCACATTGCTCTCTTATCCCCGTATTCTTCCTTCTTCATATCCTTGCCCCCCATCTGTCGCGTTGTAGCGACATACCCCCACGTCTTTGAAGAACTCGTCGCGCGTCGCGGGCATTTTAGATACCCTTAGGCACAACCGGAAGTGCCGTGGCAATGCCATTACCTGCAGAAAGAAACAGATATACGGATACAGCGAAGAAAGACAGATGGAAACAAAGGGGACTATGAGAGAGAGAGAGAGAGAGAGAGAGAGAGGGGGGGAGAGAGGATGAAAAGGGGAAAGAGAGGAAATACTGCAAAGAAAAGCGATCACGACGAAATCCTTTTCTTCGCGAGAAAGACACGTACATGTCGTCGGTGTCTTTTCCACGCCTTATCCAGCATACAAAACTTATAGCGGGTGACATTCGCGGGAAATGAGACACGAAACGAGATGTATGTCCCAAAAACAAGATACATTTTTACGAGCGACTTGGTTTCCATTTCTCTATAAACTGAACGCTACTCTCCTGTATGCACGCGACGATAGACTTATCTGTACTTGCATGCACTATACACTTATTCGTGCAAGTTTTGTTCTAAAATAATGAGTCACGATCCTCATTAAATTTTGCCGCTGTAGCAGTTGCAGCGACAAGAACATTTGTTGTAACAATAACACATATCTGATCTACATAAAATTTTTATACATAAAAATACGAATATAAAGGCAAAATGTTAAAGGCGAGATATGATCAGATATCGAAGAAAACTTTATTCTCGCAAAAGTTCAATATTTCTGCAAAAAATGCATACTATGAGAGAATATTTCCGTTTACTAAAAACGAAGATTCTGACGTAAGAAGGCGCACAAAAATGTCAAAGGAAAAGTGCATCCACATATGGTATGCGCTTAAGAATCTTGGTGCCTCTGAAGATTTATATACTCGCGTAAGAATGTGATTTAATAGGTATGTGTTCAATAAATATTCTCGGAATATTTATTCAGGCCATAGAAGGTGGAGCTGAATATACCTCGAACACGCAGATCATATACTGAAATCTTTTATCAATTTTTTTCAATTTTTAACAATATCTGGAATATATAAAACTTAGAATTTATAAAGGCGATTTATAAAAGAAGTGAATAATTTTATAACATTGATTTAGTATTTTTAGTATATGAGCGCCTTCTGAAAATTAATGAATTAATGTCTAAAAGTCGTTTTTTCATAATTTTAAGAAAATTTTATCTGCATTTTTACGAGTATAAAAAATTTACTTAATATTTGATACATTGAGGATTTGGTGTTTAATTAGCTGCAATAAAGCCGGCACGGTCGACCAGAGACGTGATTGCAGCGGGTCGATCTCAGGAGGAGATAGAAGCAACCAGAGGAACGACGTGGTACGACGCGTCGTCGGGCACGAAATGTTCCGGAATCTAAACTCTAAACTCGAGAATTTGTTCGTACGGAGACGGAATTTGTCGGCGTGATCGCATTGCGAGGAGATGCGATTATGTCCACGATTTCACCGGGAAATAATTTCTTTATGATTTTCTGTTGCAGATACAAGTCTACGGTTTTAACGCCGAACTGTATCACAACATGAGTGAGGCGCAGCACAAGAGTCAGGGACTGGTGGCGATCTCGGTGATGGTGCAGGTGAGTGAATTTTCCATCGAGTACACAGCCGAAAGTTTCGTTCATTTTTCAAATTTTTTTAAATCCATTAAAGTTTTCGCGCCCGTTTGTCTTCCTTCGCTATAAATTTTTACAGTCATTTAATTTTACACATCATTAATAAAAACGTAATTAAATATCGCGTAGATATTAACTTCGCTGCATTCAATAGAATCGAGAATGCACACAGCTTTGGAAGAATAAGCAAAGTATGAGTTATGATTTTATAACTTTAAAATTTTTGTGGGATATCAGAGTTTTTTGAAAATCAAAGAATTAGGATTAAAGAATTATTAATATTCTTTATTAAATGATTATTTTTATCTACACAGAAAGAATCATTTTGCTGAGGAATCTAAAATTTTACTGAATACAGATCTGAAAATAATTTTATTAGATCATCAAAATAATTTTGCTAGAACTTTAAAAATAATGAAGAGTGTTGCAAAAAGTTTTAATATTCTAGCAATTAGTTTGAGCGTTCTATGTAATTATTTTGATAGTTCAACAAAATTATTTTTCTGATTTGTATCCAGCTAAAATTTTCTATCTTTCAACAAAACCATTCTTTCCGTGTATCTATGTAAATTTATAAAAAAGGAAGAATTTACTCGATATACATCGCGAGTTCAGCGTTTAATTAGATGCAATAAAGCTGACAACGGTTGGCGAGAAACGTATAACTTATGTAACCACACAATCAATTATAATATACATAACAACGTAGACTACTACTAAAAAATATATGTTTGAATTCACTTATATAATCTATCGGTTTCTAACTAAACCTCACGTTTAGTTATGCGAGCGAACCGTGTAAATTGATAATTATGTTGGTTGTTAACATCTTCGCCAGCTTCCCATCCCCCGACTCTTGTCAAGCCATCGTATTATGGCGAAGCCATTTCTAACAGGGCGCATATCGCGATACTAACTTTCTCGACTTCGGACCGCACTTAGCTTCCCTTTGCATTCAACGAATCAGAGATTACGGTAGTTAGCACGTGACAGACGCTATATAATTTCGCTAATAACGTTTGTTTTGCGACTAAATAAATAACGAATATTCGATTACGTTGATTCCCTCAAGCTCGTTAATTCTTCTGCGGAGATTTTTGTCGGTATTACACTCTGAATGAATTGCCAGAAAAAATAATTTAGTCTGATAAATTTTAGAAAATTTCATCGAGAATAATGCGTTGAAGGATCGTAACAAATGTTGTCGAACACGAATAAAATGACTTTGGAGAAATTTCATAAAATGTTACTCTCTCGAAGTACGCACGTGTGCACAACAGGTAGACCGGAAGTGAAGTTTTTCAAACGGCATTAATTACATTACGGAGTAGGACGAGCATTATTCGATATTTTTTCAAGCTGCAAAGCTGCTCGGTAGCTCTTACATTTCCAACTAACAATATCATTATTATGGCATAATCATTTCGGTTGGAGGCTGCGAGCAAACACGCGGTAAGTTTTCCAAGACGCGCGGCGTTTAACGCAGGAATAAATTTCAAAGTTTTGAGAGAAATCTTCTAACCGGCTAAAACTGCGCCGCAATCCCTTGTGTGTTTGTTTCTCTCATTCATATTTGATTCAGTCCTTCTCGTTTCTCTCATTATAAACGTCAAATCGTTGGATCATTCTTTATAGACAATTGCGATGATTACATGTGCTAGGTGAGAAAATCGATAAACAAACCATAATTGTAATTTTATGCGATTTTGGCGGATAGAATTTATTCACTAAAAGGTTTTCTAAAGTTATAAATTTTAATATTACAAGTTATAAATCATAAAGCAAGATTTTTATAATTCTTTTTCTTTATCTAATTGCAACGATGACGAATTGTCATTGTTAGAATTATGTGTTAATTAGAATTACGTGTGTTAATACTTTAATAATATAATGAAAATGTTAGAGTACAGCTAAAAAACAGCCAATATAATGAAATATGATACAAAATATAACGTGACATTAGAAACATAATTTGAAAATTACATTACAGATATATATACATGTGTGTGTGTGTCTGTCTGTCTGTCTGTCTGTCTGTCTGTCTGTGTGTGTGTGTGTGTGTGTGTGTGTGTGTGTGTACATGTATGTATGTATGAGTATATAAATACCTGTAATGTACATATACGTATGAATATTTGCAATATAATTTTCAAATTACATTTACAATATATCACATTACATTTTGTATCGCATTTCATTACGCGTCACATTGCACTTCTTACAATAAATGAATTTGCTATTATATTTTTTTCCTTCGCATGGCAACGGTATCGAGTATACAAAATGTATGTGCGCATAAAGACTAAATCAGATAGTGTCGATCAAAGCGACGTGATTTTAATATGATACAGAAATTGCCGATTCAATCGATTTTCATTCACATTTTCAAATAACGGAATTATTATCGCGAAGTAATTGTTTTGCTTCAGCGCTCATGAATAATCGCTTTTTCGACAGATTTCTCCAGATCATTAACGAAACTAAAGCTTCAATGGAAATATTATGTTCTTCCTTTACGAGTGCTTCTATTTTTTGCTCTGATAGAAATCTATGCCAGTAATCCGTTATTGCACCATTTGTACAAATATCATAATTAACGCATAATAAATTTGCTTCGATCCGACATTTAAATGTCTTACTATCGCGATAATATATTGTCGCGAGATTGAAATTGAAAGAGATCTTTCGAGATTAATTCGTACAAGCAGATTTATAACTCAAAAATGAACTGCGAAGAGAAAAAGCTGCGAGTTGCGAGGATAGAGAAATTTCAAGAGGATCAAAATTTTTTTAACGGTGAGCTTTCATGAAATGTCATCCCGCCAAATAGAATTAGACGCGGAACTGTGTGTTTATTAAATATATGTATGTGTTTTTTTCGTTCGTAGTAAAAACCACGAATGGACTGACGAGTTTTCAACTGTGTTATTCGAAAAGAAATGGAGAAACGCGAGCGAGACCGTTCCCACATTTTCTGTCGGTAGAAAGCGGAATATTTTTCACTTCGTAATAATCTGAAATGAAAGAGATTATCGTCACGTGATGCATGATTCTCTTGCCTCTCTCCTCTCACCCTTGAGAAAGACGCGATATAAAACATGCAATAACTACTGCCAACCTGAACTGTATTTACCTCCGGAATAACTTCGAAACTTTCAGCGACGATCTTCTGTCTCCTGCGCCACTCGCTCGCACCCTCTTTTAGCGAGCGTCCTTTTCCCGTTTTCCGGCCTCTTTAGCAACTTAGCCTTCGAAACCACGGCTAGCAGTGTAACGAAGACGATGAGATAAGAGAGAAAAAGAGGAGAAGGATGAAAAGGAGGGAGGCGAAAGAGGGGACAAGAGCAAGAAAGAGAGAAGCTGTATGCGTTGCAGCGACTATGCGTCATAACGCACTTTGATTCCGCTTGCAGCCGTCGACGAACGACAGCAACTTCTGAATATTTTTAAGAGGATGTTTACGAGCGCTCTAAGGCGACGACGATGGCCGTAAGACGATGAAAAGGATTTCGTCGACGCGATAATACCGAACATAATAGCGCTTTTTCCGCTAGAATTTACAGCCGCGCCTCTACGTGCGCTGTTACATTAGCTCTCTTACATTGCTTGCTAGCTCGTTCGCTGATTAATATGACAGATAAGTATAAATATTCATAATCCAGCTTCCGCGAAGATAGTATAAAAGATTTTTCAGTTGCTACATAATCTCAAATTAATATTCCACTGGAAGAAACAATGTGAATAATGGATTTGTTTATGGTCCAAAGTCACTTATTAAAGTGATTTTATTCGGTTAATTGCGCTATGGATAATCTTGAATGACAAACTTGAATTATAAATGTTGTAATAATGTAACGGCAAGCCGCGCGACGTTTTAGATACGTGACGAGAAAGAGGGAACTAAATATTATATAAATTAAAATCCGCATAAAGAGAACATTTTGAAACATATATTTTCGCTACGGAATCACAAATTCTAACGAGGGCGCAAAATAATGCGGACAAATACGCGACCAAGAGGAGGTCAGCATTTTGTATAATCCCAATGCGGCATCATCCTTCCTGGAAACCTTTAACAGGTGCTCGATCTCCCGACGAATAGATCGTAAAGGCGTGTCTGGAGGCAACGGGGTTGACGACTGTAATTCAAACGGATTATACCCTGGGGTGTCTGAGGGATGAGATCCAAATGAGTCGGTATCCGCGTGATACCGCCGGTACTTCTGCGATCTCGGATCTAAACGAACTCGGTTGACGTTTTAACGCGGAACTTCCGGAAATTTTTGAATCCCATAAATTCGTAGCGTCAATACGTAAGATTCCGTGATGCGCTAACATGTTACTCGGAGGCGATGTACCTGCCAGCGCTAAAAATCTACACGGAAAGAACGATTTCGCTGGAAGGATCCAAAATTTTGTTGGCCCATCAAAAAAATTTTATTGGAGTCTTAAAAATAATGAGCGATGCTGAAAAAAATTTTGATATTCTAGCAAATTGTTTGAGGGTATTACATAATTATTTTGATAGTTCAACGAAATCACTTTCTGATCTGTATCCAGTTAAAATTTTAGATCCTACAGCAAAACTATTTTTTCTAGGTGTATAGTTTATGTTACGTACTATAGATTTTCAACGCTGACAGTCAATATTGAAACAGACTAAATTTCAACGAATGATTCATTATAATAGATGCAGATGAATAATAAACTAATTCGCGCGATTATGCGACAATCGATGCAATCACGCGCCACTTACGTTTGGCCTTGCGACGGTACGTCGCGACGTACAAATGACGCGTGCCGTCGCGCCAATTGCTTTGTGAAATGCGAAAAGGTCAGAGAGAAACTACAGCGACTGGAACGGAATCGAAAGTTTCTTGAAAAGGGACGAGGAAATCGCGACCTAAAATCTGTGAGGTATAAACGCTACGCTGGAAAGTCGTTGTAAAAAAAAAAAAAGTTTCGAAACCGCTCGAGCACGGTCGAAAAAGTTTATTCGCAACACGCGATTCCAGCGACTTTATTTTCGCGAATTGCTTGTGATTCATCGAAAAGGTAAATTACGTACAAATTCGCGATATTAAGAGCGAAATTTGCACGTAAAACAGTTAATTTTCTTTTCGCTCTTTGAAAGTAAAAGGCTCGATGTAATCGATTGTAATTAATTATAATTAAGAGGGACAGAAACATCGCATTTTCCTCCCTTCGGTAGACAAATATCCTTTATCAACACAGCCGAATGATTAGCGCGGCTGGTTGTTTGTCACTTTAACTGTTGCGAGGAAATTGCTAACCCGTAATTACGCCACGCGTCAATTTGGCGCGACTGCCAGTCAGTAGTCCTGATCTAATGACAAAAGACGGGAATTCCGCGCTATCAAACGGAAGGAGAAATTCGGTCGACATGAAGGATCCTGTGTTGCTGCAAGGGATGGAGGAGAGAGAGAAAGAGAGAGAGAGAGAGAGAGAGTACGAATGAATCGGGCTTGCTAATTCTCTACGTCCGTCGGGTGGACTGCATAATATGACGCGAAATCGAACACTGGTTGTTCCCTGCACCGGTTTAACAAGACCCTTTATTTGCGATCATCGTAGCAGGACTTGAGGAGAGGACGGACCCAGAAGGACGGACCCTCGTCACGCGATCGATACGATCTCAGAACGGGGCGTCGTCGTTGAAGCTTGTTTATTGCCCAACTGCCGCGGAAATTACAAAGCTACAATTACAAATTAGTGTACAGTTGATTTGCCAAACAAGTAGCAACATGCTGACGGCGTAAGCCACAACTGCAGACCGAATTTAACTAGATAGACTTTGGTCGTATGGGGTTGGGATTTAACAGCAGCTGATTTCGCAGTATTTTACTACGCTGGACATTGGAAGTATGAACGCAAACAGTGAATTAATCAGTGAATTAATAATTAAACTAAATATATTTTTAGGAAACTGCAATTAATTTTAACGAAACAAATGAAATCAACAAATAACATACATTACGTCAATAATTTTTGATATAGAAGAAGAAAATTGTCTGCTTTCCAAATTATGCGCCTCTTCATTATTTGTAATAAATATTTTCCAGATTATATTATATTTTTATTGAAGATTCCAACGAGAAATTAGTCGAAAAATGCTATTGTACATATTGAGTAATTTCAGCGCGTGCTTTAAAGTTCCATCGTGGCGATAAAAAAAATTTCCTTTTGATTAAATGAATATGAAGAAATTGTGATTACCGCGAATTTTCCCAGTTAAGTTTATTCTAGAGCGACGAGATTAAGAACGTTTAAGGACGGCCGTCATTGAGATTAATTCTCTTAGCTCATAATTAAGATTAGGTTCCCTTTATTACAAGAAATTTAAACGGAGATTAAACCGTCGGCGTCCGCTTACCTGTCTCGCAACTGAATCTCGATTACGTCCTATGTAATTCTCAAGTCTGGATTAAGAGGTAAAACAGTCGCTTACCTCTTTACATACATTATAGCGCCTGATAATTTCAATAATATTACAGGCATTTAGCCAATAATTGTTACATATCATAAAGTGAAATTTACTTAATCTATAAATATTTGCGAGACGTAGAGTCTGAATTCGAACTTTTCTTTAAAACATTAAAACGTTAATTTAAGTTGCAGTATCTATGATATCTTAAAATTTCAATGCTAATTTAATTATCACAATTTTGACTGCCATATCACTCATATTTGAGTGATATAAAACTTTCAAGGGTCTCGTCACTCATTTTTGAGTAACTATTTTATTTATCCGATTGGTTTTATTCAGTATATTAGATATGTTAAAATAAAAACTATAAAGTATAGATATGAGATATTAAAAAAACAAAATATTGAAGTAATATACTAGATTTATTAACTCAATGTCGAAATTAGCTTAACAGTTAAAGTGTTAAACGAGAACAGATCTCAATATTACGATAAAAATATCGCAATGCATTTTCAATATATCTTACATTTGCATATGTTTTTTTCTTTGCTGTAATCGACATGCAAAGACTAATGAAGATATTATTTCCCTATGTTCACAATTCCTCTTTTGCAAAACGTTTTTTTTGTTGATAAAAAACGGTAGTTTTAATTAATGATTATCCATAAATCTGGATACTGAAGAATGTGTCTATTGTAAAGAAGACTATCTCTGTCGCGCGCATTCCATCCCCGATCATATTTCACTTTATTTTATTCATCTTCTTATCTCCTTTGTTTATTCCTGTTTACGGAACAAAGAAACGGAGAGGCGGAGGCGGCGATAATAATTTCGTGCCACGGATATGGAAACGGCGAAACTTTTGATCGACGGCGGACCCACGAGGCCGCGCCACGCGGATCAACTTTTATTATTTATCGTTATTTTAAAGTCCGCGGTCGGTTTAGTCTGGGGGGGGTTTTACGGTTACCTTTAATGGCGCCCAGTGTAGAACTTTCGAAACGACTCTTTGCCTTCACCTCCTTATGCGGTGCACTTAGCGCCGACCGAGCAACCCCTTTTCATGGGAAATCGATGGAAAACGTATCAGGGCGGGGAAAGTGGCACGGGGGCAGAGGGAGATTGGCGAAGGACACATTGGTGCACGCGGCGATGGTAATGGTGGTGATGTTAGTGCGGTATCGTTTAGATCGGATATACAAAGAAAGCTGTTTTCTGTTTCAGCTCGGCGACAAGGTAAATTCCGAGCTGCAGATCATCACCAGCGTGTTCAACAAGGTCATATATCGAGGTGAGTACAATATATGTTGCGGAGAGAAACGCGCTTCTCCCTTGCTCTTTTTCTAAATCAAGCTGGAAATTCCGTTGTCATCCTTGGCTCTCTATTGCGTAATATCACGCTCGCTTGTATCCCGTTCAACGACGTGATAACTTTTTTCCTTTTAACCCCGCAACCTCCACTGTATACCGCGATAGCTTTTCTTTTGTGCTCGCGTGATGTCCATTTGGCCGCGATCTTTTCCCTCTCTGACGTTATTTGGCTCGAAATGATATTAAACAATTTTAAATATTCTAATTCTCTCGCGCTATTTTGTTATTAATTATATAAACAGTAAATATATGTAAATATAAATAACGTATCGCATTTTCGGGTACCGAGTAAATAACTTTATAATTGGCAAGCAGCGTATTTACAAAAAGTAAATTGCGCGTGTCGTATTTAAACATCACTGCATTATTTCTTTAAACAACCAAAAACTTATGAGACGTTCTGTAATTGGCAGGAAATACGTGATTTTATTTTGGAAAACTTGAAAGTAGAAGCTTGAAAGTAAAGATATACCCATTTTTGCAAAATCGCATCGGCATTCTGGTTTTTTCGTTATCAATGAATGTAACTGGTACATTACTGATGTCGAGACGAATCAAGCGATGTGTAATAATTATCTATTCGTGATCGCTCTCCCATTGGTGCTTTTTATGGGTGCTTTTTATCGGGCGTCGCGGCGTAACGACAGACGACGTAACTACGCCGTATTGTGTCACCGGGACGTAAATCCTGAACAAGCTGTGCAGCAGCTCGATACTAATTTCCTATACAATACCTCGGCTAAATGCGTCATTGAAATCGTCTCGACGTACTCCACATCGAAGAAACTAATAGATGTATAACGCCGCGTATGAGAGAACTTCGAGAAATAATTGTCTCGTGTAGATCGAGACTTAGAAATTCTACAAAATATTCCAAAGAAGAAAAAGAGATATTTCTTTTTCTCTCTGAATCATTTTATAGAAATAGATCTATACTGGCATTTTTCGTGAACATATTTTTTTTATCTTAATCATCAAGATGTTGGCATAAAAAGAGATGGATTAGAGACGTCCAAATATAACAATCAAATTCAAAAAGTTTCCTCGAGCTAAAGGCGCTTAATGTCAGCGATATCAAAACAGGTCCTGATAATTCTGAAAGTCGAGGCAATTACCGAACTCCCGTTAAAAGAGTCAGTCTGCGAAAAATGCGGCGCGCGGACGTAAATCAGATATGCAGTTTCGCGTCGCGATGAATACGCGCTTCATGCATCGAGTACTCGCGGCGAGGACGGAAAGTTGGTCGGATGCTGCGGTCCGCTGGAGTAACCGTGGATAATAAATAAAACGCCGTCGGGAGGAGAGAAGAGTGTCGGTTTTGCCGGCGATACCCGGATGAAGCTTAGGAGGAGGAGGCGGTGGCGGCGGCAACGGCTGTAGCGGATGGCACTCGAGTCGAGAGTGAAAAGTCGAGAGCGGGGGCCTCCACGGAGAGGAAAAAGACGAAGGGGACGAAATGACTCTCTTAAGATAACGAGTCACTTCCTCGACCCACCGAGTATTCGCGCCAGCGGTAGCCCCCGCGTCTGCGTCGCCGTAGGACAGGGTGAAAAGCACCCTTTTCTCTCCAATCTTAAGTTGGAATTTATAAGAACGATGAGTTGCCATATCCGGTTGGATAAGTAATGGACGTTAGCTTTCCGGAACTCATTTCTAAACACATTTAATAACTCCCTCTTTTTCTCTCTCACGTCTTTCGAAGCATAGAGCTGTCCAATTTGTAATAATATGATAATTTTTCGAACGCTATCCTGAAAGTCTTTTTCTCGCGCAACGCTCGTGCATGTACATACATGCAAATGCAATAATTATTGCTGGGATCGCAGGGGGATTTTATATGAGGATTATAAATACGCGTTCCATTGAGAATGACAAAAAGTGAAAGAAGCAGGAAGCGAGTATGAATAACGAGGAAGCGTTTTAGCGGAGAGCAAGAGTAATGAAGAAAATGCGAACCGACGGTGTAAATTACTTATAGTAATGCTTTCCTGTGCATCGAAGTGAGCGAAACAATGCTACTAGACAACTACTTAATAAATTTCGAGCTTTCTAATTGCCATAGAGTAATTAGCATTTCCTTTAAAAAAGAGGTGATCGTTGAGCTCCAGCTTTCTGTTTATTTTCCTTTTTTGCAAATAATTATAATTTAAAATAATAAATTGCGTGCGGATGCCGCGTCAAATATTTATCTGGCATCTCGTCGGTTTTGTCACAACCATAAATTTTTTAATACAACGTCATTATACATCTTCTCAAAGCATTTAATGTTATAATTGTGCTGTAGCGATTTTTGTATCAATCTGATTTCGCTTTCGTATCATCGCGCACGAGCAACGTGCAACGTTCGCAATCATCATAATATCACGCGAATTATGGTTTACTGAACTATAATACTATAAAGCTAAATACTGAAGCGGAAGAAAATTATAGCGTTGTATCAAAGCGACGATAACGCGTGAGCGTTGAATCGAGTCGCTCATAGGTACCGGCGCGTTTATATCATCGCGATCCGTCCGCGATTTTTCACAACTTGTCTCGGCGAATTAACGCTCGTCAGAGTCTCGTTACGATATTAAAATTAAATGGATGGCGCACATAATGGATTATAACGCTCGCGCCGCGCCGCTGCGTCAAGAACGCGAGCGCGATCCACCGTTTTGATGCATCGTGCCGCGACTTACGGGACGCAAATTGCGCCCGACATAAAATCGAAATATAACTCTTTCTCTCCCTCTCGCGCGTTCTTTCTCCCTTTCTGCCTTTCTCCTCGCCCGCAGATTCCATCGGCGCAACGAACTTCCTCCAGCGATTTGCATCCGCGCATCCGCCGTCGCGCGCGCCGTCGAGGGCGCCGGCAAGAAAGCGCCTCGTTCAACTTGCGTGGCATAATTCTACGAATGCCACGGCTGGTTGCATTGCTCGACGAGGAAGAAAATAAACTTTACAGCCAAGTATTCTCGAGGGTGGTAGGGCGGGACGTACGCCGGCAGAGAGAAGGGCGGAAGGACTATCGATGCGCACTCGGTGTGCTTCCCGGTAGGATTTCAGATACCGTTTTCCTCCCCATCACCCTGCCTTCCTCCCTTTGGAGTCCTATAAGGGCGTTCGGTGGTGTCTCTCTTCGGCTAAACGATTCGACCTGGAAGCGTGCCTGGCGCTTTTTACACGATTAACACGATCAACGTTCCGGCGGGGGCGCGATAAGGGGGCACGAGGGGTCGATTTACAAGGTACGGCGATGTCACATACTCCGGCCGGCTGGTGTGTGCATAAATCTGTATGCACGCTCGGGCACGACTATGTGTGTATTTTAATCAATACCCTGTTGACACCGCGACCAGGGAACATAAATCATAAGACAATGGAAAATGGCGCGCGGGGAGGAGGAGCTACAGCGGGATCTAAGTATTCCATTGTCGTGTACGTGCCGAGACAGGCATGTTGTATATACAGTGGCCCACAATAGTTCGCCCATGCCATCGTGAAATTTATTTAACTCGAGCTTTTCATCAGCTAAACATGTTTTTGTACGGAACGCTCGCGTGCAGATTGCTCGCCAACGACGTTTTAAAGGGACTTTTATTTAACGCGACAATATCGAGACATTGATCGCCCTATCGAGTTATATTAATATGCAAAATACTCTACAGATATAAGTTAAGCGTTTGATAGAATTCCTACGACAATGAAATTGCAAGAAAATAAGAACCTTTTCATTTATCCGCGCACAATGCGCACTGCGAAATTGATTTCACCGGCATCATTAATAATAATGTCAGTAATGTCTCCCTGCCAAATCGATTTCGGGAATAATGCATTTTTAAATCTTGATCAATAATGCGTATGACGTAATTAACGGTGATTACGAGCGCAGATGGATTGGAAAAGCATGACGGAAAGCGTCAACGCGTCATCGAATATTTTCGAGGCGTATCGGAAGGTATATCGTTTATTTGCACATTTTCCCAAATAAACCCGAATAAA